>NW_019062837.1:91630-106215 GCF_000696155.1 Zootermopsis nevadensis
TTAATTATTGTGGTATCAAATCGTTGATGTTTCGTTTGCAACAAAACTGCTAACAGAATACAATATTATTAATACTCATTAACTCAAATTAGTTACCTGACAATATCTTCGACACTGGATTAGGTTACATCCTTGGTCTTAGCCTAATTTTATAGAAAATATTAATTTATGTTACTATGTTCGTCTGTCCCCTCCAAAATAACTTCTTTTCCAATGAATGGAAATAGTCATAAAACCTTTCATAACCTTCACGACACTAGAAACGACCTAAAATGCTAACTTCGTAAATTACTATCAATAATAATAACATGGCGGTCGTGAGAATTTCTGAGCAGAGAACAATCTCTCACCATCAATCACGAAGGATTTTGTGTGGTAAATATCTTCGAAAAATAAACTTTCTTAAAGCATAAAACAGCAACGAGATAATAAATCCTTTTAATATGAGGGCAATTTAAAATATTCTGTAACGAGAGTAATAAACGATAATTTCGTTCAGACGGCAACGTTACGTAAGAACAGATTACGTAGGATTTGAGATTCCCACGACAGTGGGAAAGAAGATGGCTGTCTTCTCGATTGTACCGCCGTGTAGTCTGATACGAGTTTATCGACATTTCAGAGGTCCTCATATCGCCCAGATGATGAAGGCAGCAAGGACCTATGAAACGATTAAGAAATCAAGGAAAATGAGATGAACGAGGTATGTAGCGCTCGGACGAGATAAGAAATGAAAAAAAAACAGAATCTTTGCTAGAAAGCCTGGAAGAGATTGGTAAGAAGATGAGGGTACAGACGCAAAGACAATACTAAAACAGATAATAAGTTGGGGGGATGGTGGCTACACTGAATCAATTTGGCTGAGAATGTGGACCGTTGACGAACTCTTGTACATGTGTTAACAAACTTTCGGTACCATAAAATGAGGGAAATTTCTTGACTAATTGAGCGTAATCTACTATTAGCTTCTCAAGAAGTACTCTGCTCCGTAGATTTAGTTACTTAGTTAAGTGGAGGACGGGAAACTTTAATTGAATTTAAAGATTTTAAGTAAAAATGATTATCTGAAATACGATACATACAATTTACCAGCCCTCTTCTCACATCTACCCTAATTTATCTGCAATTAATTTTAAGCTAAAGTTGCTTGCTGTTAGAACAAAATGATCAATTAATACGAACATCCCAATTTCGTTTGTTTCTAGCCAATTAAACGCAACGGAACTGGTGATTAATTTTGCCTCTTCGGATACAAGTTTCATCAGATGATGCGGGCGTCTCTACAAGAATCTCGACTACTGTCAACAACGGAATGATTCACGCATTGCGCACTGCTCATTTAACAATCGAGAATTTGACAATTCTAACCCATTGCAATACATTTGATTATTTAGCCTACTATTTTAAGTGTGATACCTGGGAAGGATGGGAAGGAGCAGCGTGAATTGTTCAGGTCACCTAGCGTTTGAGAATAATTAAAACTATGTAACATCTAATGAGAGTATAATAGTAAATAATGAATAGGAAAGGATGTGGAAGGAAGCGATCGTGGCATAACGTTTATACTCTGGAGTAACTGAGTAACTGAGGAAAATCATGAAAAAGTCAGTCAGGACAGCCTGTCTCCGCGCCGAGATTTGAACCCTGGTTGAACAATATAAAACAAAACCATTCACGTCAAAAAACGACAGACAACAGATGGTCCAAACAAGCGCTGAAGTGGATGCCACCAGGAAGAAGGAAGGCAGAGTTAGAGCGAATTCTGGATGCGATGGCAGAGACAGGAGGGAAACGACGGTGCATCAATGGAAAATAATGAAGGCATGAGTGACGCTACGAGATGCGCGCGCAAGCACATTTGGCCAATTTTAAGACACCGTCAAATATTTTGTTGCAGTGACTCGGAAAAATTCGCAACGACAGTAATATGTCCCAGGCCAGAATTCGAATCAGGCGCCTCAGGAATGCAAACCTGACGCTAAATGAGTGTGTCAGGCCGATTGATTACGTTATGCTACATCCAAAGTGATCATACAATAAAAGTACAGGCGACTGCGTAGAACTGAATAATCGCGTGCCACAAAAATTCCGACGTAGTCCATCGGTAACATCCACAATTACGTAATTTACTTCTGTCCAGCGAATGATTTGTCAGAATGGCTGTCTGCTTACAGATAACAAAACGTGGAAACGGTGCCCACATAAATCAGTAACTGTAGGAGGTTCATTCCACATTTACACCAATACTAAGTCCCTGACACAGCAGAAACTGCCGTTATTGGCTCAAGACCTCAAACAGTGGTAACGATTCTTTTACAACTTGAATCTATCAGTAGACCTATATTCGCTGCATGTCGTCGTCTGTTTCAGGCAATTATTAAACCCTATTACTCCATGACAATATTAAATGGACATAGAATGTGACGTTGGAGATCAGATTCATCTGGTCTATGCTGAATATCGAAATTAGATACAAAACTCACAATAAAAACAAAGCCTAATTTAATATATTGTAACATAGACGTATAATTATATATGTAAGTCTAGTCTTTAAAATGAAACAACAAACATATTATTACAATGAAATGAAGAACAAAAAGTTCAGATTTTTATTAATTTAAAAGTTGTATCTTTCAAGATTCTTTATAAAAAAACAAATGAAGATTGAAATAAACAATCTATGATGTCATCAGTTAAATAACTTTACAGTGGAAACTGGTTTCATGCTCTGCGTGTACAACGTAAACTGTAAGTAGGATTACACTAAAAATAGCTGAGGAGACTATTTAATTTAAAGGACTGTAAATGAGCAGTTTAGAATAATGAACGGTAAGCATACTCACGAATTATGCATCTTCTAATGTTAGGATAATCCAATCAGATATGTTAAGAAAAGTCAGATCAACAATAATAATGGTGGAAACAAGAAAATTTTACAAAATATTGGTATGGCAGGGATAATTCGGAAGTCATGACAACATGGAGAAATAACATCATGAATCAACTTAAACCGAATTTCAATTATTTTATTAGCTGACTCAGCATATGATTGGCTGTACCGTGGCAATAATGAAATTGGTGTTCCCGTGATCCACGAGTAAAAGCAGGAAATCAGTAGTTATTCATAATGCAAGGCAAGACACCTTTCGCGTTATTAAGTTCATTTTCACAAAACAAATTAAAATAATTTGATGAACCAATCGGTCAGTGTCAATTGAACAGGACAGAAGGAAGAGGGCGAAATTTGTTCATAAGGTCGTGGGCTCCAAGCCCATCTACGATATTCTCCATCTTTTCATTGCCATGTTCAACGTTTCACTGATTTGATATTGAACTTGTATGAACATTAAATAAACCACCGTATGAGCGTTCAATAATATAATGCCAATGTCTGTCTTCAGGACCCTGAAAATGAAATTAGACCCCAAAAAGCCAACATCGAAGTCTTCAGTGCCGTAAGAAGATCATATCTCTTCAGTAATTCAGTGTATGAACGAGCTTGATTTGGTTCACAGCATGAAATCACATTATTTTCGTAATAACACTACACTGTTTGATAACTAACAGACAAAGATATTTTTTCTTTAGCGCAGACATTGATCGGGAATGACTTTCCTGGTATCAGTTGCGAAGAAATCAACTGCAAATTATTTAGTTACAGTGCATACAGCTCTCCATTAAGCAGAGATAAGATAAGTCCTGGGTTCGTGTCACGGACCGAGCATCGACATGCAACTGACATCGTGTCGGTTGTACGAATCTGCTAGTCGAAGGATCTACGCGTGCGTGTGACATGGCGTACAAACAGAAATAGGCAGAGCAGGCCTAGTCGCTAGATGTAGTTGTCATCACCAATGATAGCCTACAGACTGTTCACGAAACTCTTTCAAGTATCCAGCTCCATGAAACAGAATTTTTCTTGAGGGTCTAATGAAGAAGCCTGTCTTCTTGGTTGCTACGCCGTGTAGTCAGGTAGAAGTTTACCGACGTTTCAGAGGTGCTTGCTGCATCTATCATCGTGGCTAGGACAATTATCAAGAAATTAAAAAGGGTTTTGTACGTACCTCTCTGAGTCTCCTGCCGAATAACCCTGGGACTTTCAGAGAAACGCTACTATCCTGTGTCTACAAGTCGAAACGGCGTTAAAGGCCAGAATATCAACGTCGACATCTTCACTGCCGTGAAACCCAATTCCGTCCCACTTATAATATAAATCCTCTGCTTTATGGTTTCTGCACTGAGCCATTCACTTATCCCAAGGTTGTATGTGATCTTGGTTTGTGATGGGAAAAACCACAAACTCTTGTGAGAATTAAATCTGTCACTGACGCCGTAGCCCCAAGATGAATTTAGATGAATCATTATTACGTCAGAACTGTCCTCATACCAAAGCATAAGGCAATAGTTCGTACCAATAAAAAAAATACACAGTAAATCTCTCATAAACAGGAATTTTCAAGTGAAAGTTTGTTTACTGATGGTTAGACCTACTTTTTTAACATAAATAAGGCTCGAATTTGGAGCATACACTTTTGCAATTATGTTCTGCAATAAGATTGTTTGTTGTATTTCTCGAAATATATAAGGAACCATGCTAAAAAAGTTTTGGAATTAAAGTTAAAAGTCAATGCGCTAGTGACATGATTAATTATATCCGCTTTAAGTGTGATTATCTAATGTTTAAAAATTTTATACAGACGGGCATCACCTTCAGGGTGACATGACAAACTTTTTGAAGATTTTCCGAACCAGACTGTTGTAGAAATGAACCAAGCAGTTAGAAAGCTCAAACACACAGTGGAGCGGATAAGAGCCCCCACAACTGATCTCACGTTATCTACTTAGTGCAAAGAACAAAACAATTACTGGGTTTTTCCGTGTTATTTCGTAGGGTGATTACAGAGAAAGCAAAACGAACAAAGGAAAAGTGGTCGTGCGGTGTGGATGCATGGGATTTTGTGATAAAACGGGTTAAGACAGACAGCCGTGAAAATGACACAGGTAATACCCAAGCTCATTCAGTCCCTTGGCAGAATTAACATGAGTCCTTCTAGAGACGCTAACAGTACCCTCAGGTAGGTAAGAAATTCCCCATATTTTGAGAAGAGTTCATTACCCTCTTCACAACAGCCTGCTACCATCCTATGCCTAGCCAGATGAATCCAATCCACATCCTCTAACACTGTTTCTTTAAAATACATTTTTTCATATTACCCTCTCATACACGGCTAGGTATTAGGAGTGGTCTCTTCCCTTCAGGGATTCCAACCAAAAATCTTGTACGTATTTCTTGTATCACCCATGTGTGCTACATGTCTCATCTCATCCTTATTTTGATCACACTTTTTTGATGATGGCTGTCTTATGGGTTGTTGCGCCAAGCAGTCTCATGGACGTTCACCGATGTTTCATAGGTCCTTGCTGCTTCCATCATCAGGGTGATGTAAGAACGTCTGAAACGTTGGTAAACTTCTATCAGATTACACGCCGCTACAGTCCAAAAGACAGCCATCTTTGTGCTCACTGCCATGAGAACCTCAAATTCTACACCTAATAAAATTTGAAGCTCCTCCTAATTATGCAGTTTTCTCCAACTGCCTGTCACTTCATCCCGTTTTAAGGGTAAGAAGGGATGTTTAACAAAAAGTACCGACAGAGCGTATTTTCTGAATAAATTTATACTCGTCTTTACTGTGATGGATTGAGTCAGAATTTTATTCAATTTCATAATCATCTTCTCATTTTTTTTTCTTCTGCAATTCAAAATTAGACTATGAACCTGTTCCGAGTTCAATCCACCATTTTCGAGGACTATAAATATCTCCTCTTCCTCGTGGATGATAATTAAAAATCTATCTAAAAACTATTTCTTCTGGAATTCTTTCAAAATGACGTAGTTAACTTTCTCTGCATCATTCAGTTAGTTTAAATTCAAACCCATGATTATACACTATACAAAACGAAGCACACAGATCAAATATTAGCGTCACTTCATACGTAACTACAAAGAGCAAGGACACCATAATCTTTACATGTGACCTGGAACTCAGGACAAGAAAGTGCATCTTTAAAGTGTCACAAATGTCTAACAAGAGTTGAGGACGCGTTTTACGTGTCACACAGTTCTTCACATTGTTTTGTATTTATCAAAGTATCAGCTATATATACATCGCGGTGTTCCAAATAAAATAATCAATTTCTTTTTTGTGTGAAGCTTCTAGTTGCGTGCCCCACACGACCACTCCACCAATTATTCATACGTTGCATTATAATACCTTTCCAAAGAGCAGACGATTCAGAACCCACGAACAGCGACTGGTTACTTATCCTACGCGATCCATCAATACTTTGTGCAGTGACGGCTCCTGGATTTCTGTGACCCTCTACACAAACTAACCTTAGAACCGCAAAATTGTTTACGCATGTATAGGCCTGTATTTTTATATTCAATCCTGGGGTGCTGTGTAAAAGAGTTAATTTTTCTAAACTTGAGATTGGTCTGTTAAGATTCCTCGTGGCCCGAAGCCCTTTCCGGTTTTGTAGCTACCTTACGAACAACATTTCAGCACTTTGTGGTTATTCCCCTACGCAAACTTTCCCGGGGGCAGTTGAAACTTCTAGGAGCAGCTTGCGCGCAATTAACACACCGCTCAGTCCGAACTTGTAATTCGAAAAACTAACAAACAACGCGACCAAACTATAGGATATGCACACTGCATGACGATACTGCATGGACACAGTCATTAATTAGGAGCAACTTGCTTCTCAAATTACAGGTTATTCGCTGCTTTGCATCTCATTCTGGAAGACTTCGTTTATAATATTTCTTTTCTTCTTTCTTTTTTTTGGAAATAAAAGTCCTAGCCTTGTGTTAAGGCAAGAAAAGGTAACTGTTAGTTTAAGCAGCACTATCGCAATTTCAGTAGATCGAAATTATAAGTTTATTCCTATAAATTACAGAGCACAAAGCTACATACAATTGAAGATATTATTTTTACGTGATGTCAGTCTGGGAGAATAAATCCTATATCCAATTATACATAAAATACATTAAAATATTTGGCCACTAACAAATACCCACATAACGACCAGTCACACGGAAGAACGATACAAAACCTGAGTAGTTGATACAGGCACACAACCCCGGTACCCATTGTAGAGGATGCCGGGTGGGCCCCAAAACCGGTCTGGACGCAGAGGCTAGAGGAAAATCCTATGCCCCCGTCGGGGATCGAACCCCGGTCGTCTAGTCCGTAGCCAGTCATTATACTGATGAATTAAAAATACACACAATTTAAAATTGAAACCAGATTTTGTCTGCCTCAGGCATAGCTACAGTTCAATACGAGGCATAGGTAACCCGCTTCAAGTATTCAATTATTCATCGTACTCAGAAAGGTGTGGGATGAACCCTCGTGACAATAAAAATCGATACATCGGCAGTTATATTTTCACACCTAACTCTACACTGAAGAAATTCGCGTAAAGTGTTACAGAACAGTAAATAATTAAGTTAATTAGTTTACATCTAATTCGAACAGCTGGTCTGAGAATGATAACTACTGTAAGACAAGCCAACAGAAATTTATATTGAAGTTGGGTGTCTTCTGTGTCGCCCTGATGACGGAGAAGGCAAGCACCTCTGAAACGTCGGTAAACGTCTACCAGGCTACACGGCGCAACAACCCAGAAGACAGAAATCTTCAAACCCATCGTTATTAGACCCTCAAATCTCACTTAGAAATTAATATTGCCAAATTAATTTGGTACAGTAGAGACTGAAGTGGGCCTTCTGAATATGATTTTACTTCTGTAGATCTACAGTTAACCTCAGGAATCTTTCCAAAAATAGATTTCATTATACTGCGGACGTCTGCACGTTCAGTGAATTAAAGTTAATAAGATGGTAACCTATTACGTCTACAAAATTAAACACAAGACTATCATTTCGTAATAAATGTTCCAATAAAATATAATTTTGAAAATGTAAATCTTTAAATAACATTACGTCTCATTTTTTAATTTATTTTCAAATTTGCTTAAGAAGTACCTTAATACAACCGCATGGTACGCGGACAAACGGTTGTGAACTTCTGTGATATAAAGCTTAATAATGGCGTTTAACTGACATAGAAACAGAACTAATACTTTTTTATTTATCAGTTGCACTACACAGATTGTTGTACGGCTATATTTAATTAAATATGCCACCGATATGTTTTATTCTGTTTTATTTTGCTAGTTATTCGTGGCCTGTACTGTCTTTTCAATGAACTTCAAGCAAGAGACCGATGATTATTTGAGGAACTGTCTTTTCTCTCAAAGTCATATCCTATCAAATAGAATATTGTTATTCTGTTCACCACATAATCAGTAGGCCAAACCTCTAGACACATTTTTAAACTTTGTGTTGCTATGGTTTCTTTAGTGAAATACAGAGTAAGCTAATGATATAAACATGAAAATGGCTGTCTCGTGGGATGCAACACCGCGCAGTCTGTGTAGACACTGACAGAGTTTTGCCGAAATTTGTTGCTTCCATCATCAGGGTAATGAATAAAAATCTTTTCGCTCACCGTTTATACATCCCACTGAAAATTGAAACAGTAAGTTTCTCTGAGACATCGATCTGTATCTGCCAGATTATACGATGCTACATCACAGATCACATCACATGTTCATTCATACTCGTCGTGAGAACCACATATCTCAACATAAATATTATCAAGCACAGCTTCTACAGTAAGACACGAAGACTTTTATTTATTTAAGTCATCGATCTTGAAATAAATATTTGAACCATTACACTGACAATCATGAGAAAAATGTAACTAATTTGTAAGCATTGTTTGTGTTTATAAGTTGCATTATGCATTCTGTCTGTCTAATCCTGACTGCGGAATAGTGCTTTATCCGACTGGGCTATTTTGATAAACAACAGTAGCTATCAGTTAACTTGCATGGACCTATCGTGCGCATATTTCGAAAATCCTTCGTGCTGTATTATTCAGCGAACTTCCGAAAGAAGTTTTTCACTCCAATATGCGTAAACAAGCAATTAATATTCTTACCGACAAGCTTGACAAACCCTACCGCTGTCATCCTACAAGACATGTTTCCATGGGTACAGACGTGAAAAAAATACGTATTTAAGATTTCTTGCCCATTGCTGGTAGCTTAGGCCTTCACAAACTGGACAACAGGTGTACTTATTACATTCATATTACACATGTAAAACCCCAGCACTGCTCTCCTTATTTCATTTCTTTCGGCTTGTAATATTAACAAAAGCTTAGGCAAGGGATTCCAACGCCACTGTAGAAGCTCCATCATTTTTACCTGTATGCCTATCTCAATAATTTGAATAATTAGTAGGCCTACACGAATTTCATACACTGATATACGCCTACCTCAAACATAAACTGTACACATTTTGAGACAAGCAGTCGAAATACTTAAACCCATAAGGATAAACATATATTTTTTCTGAATAAAATAGGCCCCATATAACTGCAAGTGAGCTGGAAACAACACTTCACTGCATCAACTCTGGCTCAGTATAAGGCAAGTTATGACAAATGTCAGTGTCACAGAAGTGCCAACGGACCTATTAACCTTTGTTTCCAGCAAAGTAAGGTCATAAATGTATCGCCTCTTTCATTTCCACATTTACGATGTATCGAGGTGGTTGTGATAATATTATCACCACCACCATCACAAATCACGCATGGATAATAATAATGTTTAGTTTTAGCAATAATAAAAACAAAAATATGTTATTTTAGTGGGCTGCATCAGCAGCCGAATAGCAATAAGTACAGTATTTTAAAAAAGGAAAGGTGTAAACACACATATTACTTTGGATTTATACAAGACATTAAACTGCACCTGCAAAATATGTCGATAGCGTTTTTCGTTTGTTTGTTTATTTTTTATTAGGCAGATTAACACCGCCATTCTGATATGGGCTTAAACGAGAATTGTTAATGGTTAAGAACTATCGATACAACTGCTGTTACATGGTGATTAACGTAAAATCTCGAAATCTCATAAATAAGATAGAAATGCACCAATCATGGATATCTTGATTCCAGTATGACCAGATTCAATGTCTATAATTTGAAAAATCAGATAGGCCTACGTTGAAAAATTAAAGCCAAATACAAAATTAGCTTCACACTTTAAAGTATTTAAATTTCCCTTGCCACAAAAAGTTTAGACTCTCGACAGGTCCTCCACCCTTCGTTCGACCATGAAGCAGCAAAACAGTTACAAGTTCATTTCAACGGAGTGTAATTACAGACCACGGCCAACTGCAGCCCGACACTGACAGTTGTCGTGAGGTCCAATACGCTATTATTCTGTGCGTTCTGTGCAGGGCTGACAAATTTGTTACCAAAGCGGTTTCGTTTGCTTATGTAACAAATTGATTAGTCTGATCAGGAACTTGGAATCTTCAAGATTTTATAGCATGTTTATTATGAAGAAGGTGACAGAACACGTTCACACTACTAATTTCCATTCATTAATAATTAATTAACTTAGCCTACATATTTAATTTCACAAGTTAATTTCATCAGAGAGTAGGCCTGTAAATACAAGTTAATTTGTTAATTTGATGTAAAAACATATAAACCCTTTAGTTAAAGTTCTAAAGTTAGTGTTAGTGTTTAATGTTGAAGTAGATCTACGTATGACAAACCATTTAAGTGTTTCCCAGTTTTTATTTGAATGCAGAAGAAAGTAATGAGTCTATGATTTAGAATGTGAACACGTTACGTCTGTCGAATTTCGTTGTTTGGTCCATCGTCTGCAGTGCTTTTTATATATACTCTTGCTTCTTTCTGGGGGTTTGTAGTTCGAATCTAAGCCGGGAAATCTGTTATCGTGACTAAAGTACCTTGTGATTCTTCTTAGTCATACCATTTCTCACTCGACCCTTTATAGCCAACAGAGTTCAAAGAATGGTGTTTTTATGTAAACCGTGCAGAGCTTGATGTAAAATCATATATGAATAGGCCCAGGCCACTGCATTCAGGCCTAAATTTCTACGAATTCATATCTGAAACTGTGAGTCTTCTTAGGCATTTTACTGAGACTTCTCAGACAGGTGTCGGCCCGTAGCAAGACACAAGACATCACAACACAGACAAACGCGGACATACATTCACGTCTCTAGTGGGTTTCGAACTCATGATCCCAGAGATCCAACGGTTCAAGATCGTACACGCTTTGATCCTCGGGCGACTTCGAACGGCTAAATAGTCTATTATTTTTCACTAAATAACTAGTAGTGTGACGCGGTGGATTTAATCTCAATGGTCTGAACATAGTCGTATTCCCTGAAGCAAAGCTGGAATTTGACAAGGAAATATCTTATCCCATATTACATGTGAACGTTCCAATTGCACTTGTGCTCTACACCTGTTTTCTCGTGTCACCACTGCGCAAAAAAACGTTATAAATTAACGGCTTTTCTAAATTTCTTATACCCTCCGTTGCTTGTAAATAAATTTAAACTAAAACTTCTTTAGCAAATTAATTATCACAGACTTTTCTAACAAACTTAAAGTAGGTTACGCGTATATTTAAAAATTTCTCTAAATATTCTAGTATTCAAAACTCATATTTCTTATAATACTAACGCTGCTAATATATAAAACGTTAGCAATTTTCTTTAATCTCAGGAGAAAAGAAAATACACAGCACTATAAAGAGAGAGCGAGAGAGAGTTGTCACAAGACCTGAAGGATTTGTCATTCTTCCGACGAGAACGGACGATGACTAATTACTTTACTCTTAGTGCCACGCACGAAATCAGAAAAGAGGGTTTAATCAGCAACGTCCAAGAATTAAATTATGATTCGCATTCTTGAAGAACGCAATAGTAATTTTATGACACAAAATTCCTATTGCTATTTCTTAATGCGAAAAAAATGTAAGTATTATTGTTAAGACTCGTATGTATATGGCAGCAAGCAGACTTTACTTAAAAGAACTTAAGACTTACAATTATCCATTTAAGATTATAATATTTACTTTATGTTAAGCTTAGTCCTTGGAACGGACTTCGAATTTCACAACTTCGTTTGTGAATTAAATTCTACTTACGCCATAAATTCAAGGCAGAGACGTCAGTATCTTAATTCTGAGAGGCGTGTGATTTTGTAACCGCAAAACAGGATGAAACTTACATTGTCGGACCTAAAATTTTCTGACGGACGGGTGTGGAAATGGCTCTTGAAAAAATTGTTTAATAATTTAAATTAATAATAAACATAACTAGGTTCAAGTAATATATAATTTAATAAACAATCTATTATTTCAGTATAAATAACCTACAGATTTAAGAATAATTACGGAAAACGTAATTTAGCCTAGGCCTATGCATGCTAATTAACATAGTTATCAATCCAGTTTTTGTTTCGAAGAGGAGGGGTTGGGATTCGAATCTCGACCCAGAGGACGGTCACTCAAGGCAATTTCTGACCTTAAAATAGACCACGGCCGCTGCCTTACACATCTTTAGGAATAACTCATCACAAACATTCTTTCATTCGAGTCTCCTTCATTAAAGACAGAGTCTAATTAAACAAAACGTCATTTGTCTTTTAATAAGTCCAACCAAGATAGATCAGCGAAAATGTCTCGTCAGTCCGCACTGCCACTTCCTTCCTCGATACTCATTTCTGAGTCAGGATTAATTAAATTACATCGTCTGACCCAAAGAACATTTGTTTCAAGTCTGGCTTGTTTTATCTGTCCTTCAGCTAATTTAACGTGTCCTAACATTCTGATATCTGCGTCTGTTATTTATATTTGCATTCTTTGCAACAACAGTCGCTTAACATTCAACCTAATTCACACGAGATTTTGCTTGCGAGCCTACGTATAAATTGCGGTAGCCATAGGCTCCATGTTACATTGCCAGTGTAACTTACAGGACACAATGCACGTGTAGCCCTATACATGCAGTAACAACGCATAACTCGAACGCCTACTTTCTGCAGGCCTATAATTAATCTGTGCTAATGCAGTAATTCTCTGCTGTATTATAAAATCAGACATAATTAATTCAGAAGATTAGGCCTACGATGAATGACAGATCAGATTTATTACATAAAATAAAAAAGGGTTGAATTAACTGCATTTTGATCCAAGATAAAACTAAAAATATATACGCCTAAGTAAAGAAACGTGAACTTAAAGTAATATTAAGCCTACATGCAACAACGTTTGCTAATACAGACAAAATCCCTAAATAAAAACAAGCAACTGCTAACACAATACTGCTGTATGCCTACTGATAAGTGCAAGAATATTTCTGGAAGATATTTATTTCAAGAAAGTCTAAAGCTTACGACATTAGGCCTAAAGAAAATTACGAACTGCTCGCACAGTTGTCTTTATGTTTCGTTTATAAAGTGAATTAATCACCATCGGGTTATTTAAGCTGCAGCTGTCTGACTGCGTCATTATAACATGGCTACGTTCGTTCTAGGACAAAACTGAATTTTTCAAATAGGCCGAGTCTAAGACCTTACTAAATCAACTGATGGCAGACATTTGTGAGTATTATGACATTAATAATAGGCCTATATTATTTACGCATAATCCGTATTACCCTCTATAGCCTGTTCATAAAACATAAACTGCCAAAGCTTTTCTAAAGATCTAGGCCTTTATAGTTGATGCCCTTTGTGACCAATGAAACCGATAACACAACATATTATACATGATTATTATCTTTACTAGCTTTATCGGTGATAGGACCGCCTGAATGTAAGGTTTACGCATTGAGAGGCTTAAAGTTTAGATTTCTTATGTTTCCAAATCCAAAAATTTCACACTTTAAGATAGCCCAGATGTGGAGTCATACGATAGACATGATCTTATAATGCGGTTCATTTCGCAATAAAATGATGTAGGTCCAGCGTAAACAAACTTAATAACTGAATTGATTTTTACGATAGTCGAAACTTGGGCACGGAAATTAACACTGCAAAAATACATAATACCGCACACACCTGCGATGAAAACGGGCCACGAAGCGAAAAGAACGACGTTTCGCTTCGTACGAAATAAATCTACGGGCAGTTGCAGACTGCCCGTAGGCCCACGTCATTGTTCGTTCACGACGGAGATTAATTAGGCCTACCACATAATAATCGCGCTCTTTCGGAGTTTCGTGATAGATTATCTCCGTCTGAATGGCTATTAATCACCGGAAAACTAGCACAGATTCTTTGTAGCCGCAAAGAAGACTACGCAGCAAACTGTTTCATCCTGAGATCGATCTAGTATCAATACTCTTAAAGAAGAAAACGTCGTCAGTCTTACCTCCCGGACTTCGTGATGACCATCTCCGTGCCCAGCTTGTGAAACTTCTCCCACAGGTCTTTTCCTTCGAGAGTGACCTTGGGGTCGTCAACCACGCCGTCGTCCTCGGGCTGTATGGCCCTGAGAGGTCGAACCATGGCGGGGTGATGGTGGTGTCTTCTGCCGTGGTGTACGGGTGTCCGGGTGGCAAACCAGGGTGATGATGGGGCGGTGGGGGCGGCGGGTGGTGAGGCGGGTGATGTGGC
>NW_019062837.1:110981-130485 GCF_000696155.1 Zootermopsis nevadensis
GGACGTGTTATGACTGACCAGCATTCCTCGATTTTAATTGAAAAAGCATCTATAATTGTTAGTTATGCTTTGAAATATAACGGCGTTGATTAAGATTACGTTTACTATTCATTTTTCAATTTTGATTAACAAAATTGCTTCACATTCGTCAAATTATTAGTATTATTATTATTATTATAGGCCAATTACTGTGCCTGTCATAATCACCATCGTAAATGAGAAAAACAAACAGTTTAAATTTGAGATTTCAGGTTCTCTGGGAGGCGAGTATAAACGTAACTGACTTCTGGGGGTGCTGCATCGCGTCTTCTGGTAGAACTTCACCTACGTTTAAGAGTGTTTAGCGCCTCCATCATCAGGGCGATTCGCATAGACAACACGATTCAACACTCCAAAAGGCAGTCATCTTGGAACATGTTGAATGTTATTAGGCCTATTTTCAGAATTAAGCTTATTGTGCCATCTATATTGCTAATTTGTATAGAACGAATTCTGCATGCAGGTGGCTATTAGACGTGTGTAGAAGACAGTGTGTTAAACAGCAACTACAAAACTATATAAAAACCATAGCAGACGTAAAGAATGCCGTGCCTTGTGACAGGCGAGCACATGACGTGCGAACAGGGCTACTAGCTGCTTCAATCTCCTTCTCAGCCGGACTCAGGGCCATTGGGACACACTGTTAACCGCTCCTGTAGCATGTGTTAGTCATAAACTATTACTACTATTGAAGAATGCCCTATAAACATCTACTTGCAGTAATTTAGAAATATAATAGTCTCTTTTCTATTCAGAGCGGATGGCGAAGTAATTTTACTTTCACATAGCCTTCCGGTATCATATGTTACAAATTTATTATTAATACATAACAATAACTTGAAGCGAAACTTCAGAAGTAAGTTAATTAGCTTTAATAATAGCTTTAAAGTCTATCGTTATTACAACTACATTTAATGGAATAGGAGATGCCTTAATTACACAAACACAGGATTACAAATAGTCTATCACAATTATTTTAATTCTTACAAAATTCTAATAGATTCTATAACATAAAACGATTGGCTAAATATCTATATCAATGTAAGAAGAGGGTAAATATTTTATCTAACAGATTTTAATAGGTAAGATTTGAGGTTTTCACAGCGGTGAGAGTGAAGATTTGTCTTCTGGGTTGTTGCGCTGTGTAGTCTGGTCGATGTCAACCGACGTTTCAGAGGTCATACTGCCTCCGTCATCAGGGCGATTCTTAGTATGAAGATTTCTGTCTTCTGGGTTGTTGCGCTGTGTAGTCTGGTCGATGTCAACCGACGTTTCAGAGGTCATACTGCCTCCGTCATCAGGGCGATTCTTAGTATGAAGATTTCTGTCTTCTGGGTTGTTGCGCTGTGTAGTCTGGTCGATGTCAACCGACGTTTCAGAGGTCATACTGCCTCCGTCATCAGGGCGATTCATCACCCTGATGACAACAACCCAGAAGACAGAAATCTTCAAATTTTAATAGATTTAGGCTTATAAAACAAGGATGTGATGAAGAGACAAATAATAATGACGAAGACCCATGTAATAAAATAGATTCTCCTCATTTACTTTCTAAACATTACACGGAAAGAAATACTAGATAAGCCTATGACCTAGGCAAACGCTATCCTTCTTCTTCCACTATTCATTGGGTTTCACAGCGTCTTAAGTTCCAATTATACACTTAACCTACTTCTACCGGGAAAGATTGATAGACAGAGTTAGGTTAGGCTAAAATTTTAAATGTTATGGCATTCATAGTCGTATAATTTAATCGTATAGTTAAAATAAACAAAACATTAAGTAGGCGAAGAATTATTTTTCGATTACCACAATCCAAGTCACCTTAAAGCAAATTAGCTTTATAGCAGAAGGCCTATAAAACTGTGTAACAGGTTCTAACAAGCACAAAAACCTTTTACCCTATAAAATGCATTTGCGTTTCACTAATTGTGAAAAATCAGTACTCGTATCCCGTCGGTATCAGCGCTTCTGTGACTTAATTTATGTCAGATATTCTGATAGTCAAAGTGAGAAAACACTTCGCTGCTTAGCGAGAACCACACGCCAGATCAGCTGTGTAATTAAACACAACAGCCATAAGGAAGCCTTGGTTTCTCAATAATGTTTTAATGATAAAATTCCTCGTACATGTTATGCCAGATATTTCATGCGGTAGGGTGGATCAAACTGCAATATCTCCTTCCACTTTCTCCACAAGGAAATTAAGTGGTACTGTGTTTCCATTAACACCTAGCTCTTCCTATGCCACTTTATCTTCTCATGCCATAGCCTATGTGTTGTATTTCCAACGTCTTGCAAAATAAATAAGAATTTTTATGTTATAAACCTTGCCTTTAATGCCAATCTCATCATTTGTTGATTTTATAATCCGTATCCTAATATTGCCCCGCCACGGTGGTCTAGCGGTTAGAACGCTGGCCTTGTAATCCTGGGGTCTCGGGTTCGATTCCCGGCGGTGCCCGAATTTATAACTTGTGTTGGGCAAGGCCGTGGTCTAGGCAACACGGAGTTTTCCTCCGGGGGCTTCCCCGGTTTCTCCGTGGCATCCCAACAATTACTACATTCACACACAGAAGAAGGCAATGGCAAACCACTTCTGGATCATCTGCCAAGAACGTATATGAACAGGTCCCAGTCCGAGAAAAGGATGGAAGGATCCTGTTCA
Source organism: Zootermopsis nevadensis (assembly GCF_000696155.1). Next base: position 113,689 of record NW_019062837.1, read on the forward strand.
TATGGACCTGTCGTCAGACAGAACACTAAATAATAATAATAATAATCCTAATGTTACTCCCATAGCGATTTAAAAGCCAAAAGGAAACATCATGTTTAATTTTGATCTGGTCGTTTAAATAACGAGAAGTGCCTACGAGTTAAATCTGGCCGACATGTTGGCCAATTTTAGCATATCGTATTGGCAGAAAATAATCATTTCCACTCGTATTTTCGGCGGCTGTCATTTCTTGTCAGATTCCATCACAGGGCAGCTTAATGACGGCATTCAAACGCCAGACGAATGGAGCGCCAGGTGGAGGTAATATGTAACTACAGGCCTATTTGTTTTGGCTATATCAAGCGTCCGTAACGTTAACATGTACCGTTCAGAGCGCATTTTAACCCTTTAAAGCCCACTGGCAACTTTATACGCCACCCACTTTAACAATAGGCAACTCTGCGTTTTGTATTTATGGTTTTAAAATCATTCTCAGAATTAATAAAACCCATTTTCATAACAGCGATGACCAATCATATTTTCTTTTAGGTAAAGTGTTGTTATCAGGGCGATGAATTTATCGCCCTGATGACGGAGGCAGTATGACCTCTGAAACGTTGGTAAACATCGACCAGACTACACAGCGCAATAACCTAGAAGACAGAAATCTTCATACTAAGAATCGCCCTGATGACGGAGGCACTATGACCTCCGAAACGTTGGTTAACATCGACCAGACTACACAGCGCAACAACCAAGAAGACAGAAATCTTCATACTCACCGCTGTGGAAACTTTAAATCCACTGAAATTTCTGTCACAAACAAATCACAATTACTAGAAATCAATGGCACAAATGAACGGACAGATAAAACTCATGCCACTATTTTAAATCTGGGTACCCACCGAAAATACCGATGGGAAGCAAAAATGTAACCTGATGAGGATTAGCCTGTTACAGCGACAGTTTTGAAAGTATGTGTCACAATACTGAAACTTGCCTGAAAAGGCATTAAGTGTTTAGATTTAACTGATCATAAAGAGGTCAACTTGAAATGCTTCTCGACTCCACGCAGTTCATTATGAGTCAAACGTGGGAGACAAGGCCCGGCACTGTACCACCTGTCTGGTATGTCAAACCACTGAGTACACTGCCTGTGTAAATGTACCATCTTTGTTGGTTTTACAGGACATACGATTAGGACGTGTGGGTGATGTGTTTTTGCGAAGATGGCTTACTCGCACCACAAAGTTAGTACTCAATACAAGCCCAAATCAAACACAAGCTTCCAAACATAGAATTGTAAATGTCTTAACATCAAACAATGGGCGTACAATTATTATTAACTGTAGGCTGAGAAAACTTCTTTATTTTACAACCAGTGAAAAAATGTATCATCAGTGAGGACCACAGTTGGTTTGAATGCGGCGACTTAGAAAGGAGAGCACAAAATTATAGACTGAAATGGAGAAGCCTAGTAGCCTATGAAATACGTTATGAGGATGCTTTATAACAAGGACGTTGCATTAAGTTCATAACTCATCTGCTTTAGAGCTGAGATCTATAATATGTAGGGATTACCTCCACGCCCTCATATATCTAAACGGTGTGATGCTTAGATCTAGGGGAAAATTATTTATTCATGGAAGATTATAAACACCGATAAAATAACACAGGAATAAAGAAATACTGAATGAGAGAAGTCAGCTAATTTTAGGAAATATAATTTTTTTTATTGGAGTCAGCATTTCTTTATGATGAATTTCAATGCTGACAGTGAGCTTTCTCGTAAGAAGCACAATTTACTAAGCACGTGGAACACACAAAGAGTTCCAACAACGCGGTTCGTAACGAGTGCAGTGCCTTCAATTAGACCAATGAGAAACTCCTGACATTCTGAAAGAAATTCACGTACGTACAGTTCGCCCTCTGAAAGTCGTCAAACACACCGAATCGAACTGCCGAGAAGATGAGTGGCGGAAAGTTGTAACCGCGCTAGTAAAATCGATATCGGAGACTAAACGCAGCAGGGGGATGAGTCACAAGGGTGGCTTCACACAAGGCGCGTCTCACAAGGGGGTGGAAGTATTAACAAAAAAAGGAACAGATGCATCATGAAAATATGTACCAAACAGAGGGAAGACGACCCATGAAATCAATACTGTGACAGCATTACTTCAGAGCAGAAGGTGCTACCGTCGTGTTTCAGACTTAAATGTAGGCATAACAAAGTTCTTCTGCACGTAACACTGATCTAGGCTATTTTCAAAGAATCTGGTACGGACTCAACTATTTAAAAAGTTTCCTGTTTGAAAACTGAAATGTCAAATCACATCCACGACAAAAGCACGCCCTTAAGGCTATGCTACATACTGAGTCGGTTCTCTGTGCTTCAAATAGGCCTACACGCACACAATACACGTAGGTAAGATGCGCCATAGAAAACGCGGATTTATTTACGTTTCTGTTAAACCAATCATGAATATTTAGTCTAGGTGTTAATTTAACATTTTAAACGTTGAAATATAAGTAAAGAAATGAAGTGCGGAAATCACTGCTCTAGGATAAATCTAGCTACTGTCGCTAGGTGACAAATATATTGAGTGTAAATTTGACGTATGTAACAAAACGCCCAGACGAACAGAAAGTAATAAATAAAGACTGAAATTCGCAGACACATGAAACAATACTTTTCGTTCTGAGTGCTTCATTTGTTTATATTTTAACATCGTTTATTGGAAATTTAGCTACTTATCACTCATACACACAAATTGTAAATTTAAAAGGTAGAACTATGGCAAGTAACCGCCTTTACCTACTAAACAAATCAAAGTTTCAAAGTCTGTTAAACCTGAAACAGAAGTTGCAAGAACAGATGTATTCTCCTAGGCCTATATTTTATGTACAAAGAAACCAGTCCATTTTAATTGTGATGAACAAGTAGGTAGAGGTCTGTATCATAATAAGAGGGGAACCAAATACATTAACACTTACTTTCAGTTAAGTGGACTTAAATCAGCAGATTATTTCCCTGGATGGTATTTTAATTATTCATCAACACAACTAATCCCTAGCTATAACTACCTCTAATTCATTTCAAATAAAATAATAAAATAGTTACCCCTTTGACTAAGCCGATCACAATTAAGGTATAAGGAAAGTGTATAAAAACACAGGTACTATGATCGTATAAGCCTATGGAAGCAGATGATTAGTCTGACTCGTCTGCTTTAAGCCTATTAAAGCGTCTTCACAACACATTACATAGGCTACTAGGCTTCTTCATTTCAGTCCATATTCTAATTAAATTCTCCGTCACCCCTATCAGACAAATTGTAGGCCTCGCCAAGCACAATCCAATGACAACTGGTCACTCTAAAGAACCAAATATGTGCAGTCTACAGCCTGTATCTTACAATTGTATAATAGGCAATGCTGGTTTTTTGGTTGGAAGTGTTTCCATGGTAATGATCACACAGCAAGCCTGTCATGCACGTGTATTTCTAGACATGTTCTGTTCAACACAGCACAGTTAGTATAACCTCGACATAAAATTAAGAAATTGCAGCACATGAAGTAGGTACTGTTACATTCGTTAGTTAAGCAGAGATAGTTAATGACATTAATATTTTTGAAGATTTCTGTCTACTGGGTTGTTACGCCGTGTAGGGTGAAAGCCTCAAAGCTGACATTAATATTTTTCTTACAAAAAATTACTTAATCTAATTTTAGTTTTTACACGCTGCTTTGTTACACTTTTGAATAAAAATGTGTTTTAAGTACTACTTTACGTTTTATCATCATTCTTTGACGAGCAATTTTGTAGTATCAACATAGTCCCTCAACAGAAACCAACGAAAAACCTCAAATGACGGGATTCAAATCGGGTACTCCCGAATGTAAGTCAGAAAACTTGCACAATGAATTTATCTTTAAAGGTTCCAGGAGAGGTCTTAATATCGACGAGAGAATCTTAAATAAAGTCCCACTGTAGTCAGATATCAATAATAATTTATCCCATTTCTCGTAGACTGTCTTCCATCGTAAGGCCGTGTTAAATGGCTCAATATAATACACCATGTTACTGGTAAGATTAAATTCTCAGCAATAATTGAAATATATTGACTTCAGCAGTAATCAGTTCTTAGAAAGACATTTTTATTAAATATTTCTACGTTAGTCTCCCAAGCTTTCCTTAATGACGTTAATATTCCAGTAAATGAATGACTGTCGGCCAGCACGAGGAGACGACGCTGTATGACAGCACCAGATTAGTTGTCTAAAAAACGTCATCTTGAAGTCTGGCTTCCATTATGTCCAAATTAATTGCATCCTCGTTAAAGTTTGTTTAATAGACCTGCTTATTTATAGCGTACTTACTCCTATATCAAACTTGAATTTCTAAAAAAAATCACTCCACACTCTGTATTGCCGATCTTCGAATTATTACTGTCATCATCATCATCATCATCTCTGAAACAGAGTCCTTCTTGACGATTTAATAGTCACTTAGCTGGTCAACAAATTACCCTTGTTTCATAGAATCCAAGGTTTCGTTAGCGTAGTCACAAAAATTCTGAGCCAGTTGAATCCAATCTACATACACCCTATTCTATTCCTAAGTCTGTCATGTGGTCTCCGTCTCTCCGTTTCAGGTTCTGCGATTATAATGATGTAAGCATTTCTAATCTCATTTAGTCGTGTTAGACTCTGCTTGTTCCGACCATATCTTCCCCCTAATTTGATCTTATTTATAATAATCTGGGATATTTGGTGAGGACTGCAGATTATGAGACTTCTCATCGGCCTCAGGGCATGAGAGGGAGCTGCGACTATGCTGAGTAAGCAGTCCAAACAGCCGACAAGGGACAGTGCACCAGGCTGGGGTTTGCAGAGGAGCCTAAAAACCTCTGAACGTAAAAAAGTAGCATGCTTAGCATGATACAGAAGTCGCAGTATTATTATTACTATTAAAAAATTAATTATTATTATATTCCAAAAGTCTAAAAGTAACTTATTTGGTTGTAATCGAAGAGATAACTAAGTCACTTAGAAGCAATTTTTCTTGTACCGCGCAAAACAGAGTAGCTTTATTTCCCTTTTGAACGTTTGAATTTTCTAGGAATAAAAAGAGAAATACACTTTAATCGGTCTACGACCTAAAAATATGAATATGTGGGTCATAGAAACATTTTACGGGTATTGTAATTTATTCTGAATTTATTGCTATTTGTAAATCAATAACATAAGAAATAAACGCATTAATACTCTTGTGTTTCTTTTCCATCTAGCGTGCAAGAAACAATTCGTTTATATGGCAAAGCATAAAGCAAAATAGGCATATGCTCGGGTATGAAACACCCACATCGCATGTTGGGTGTTTCAAAGGGGCAGTGTTTTAATTACCATTACATGCCTTCAGCAAGCACACGGCTCAGCGCTCTTTCAGAGCCTCTGGAATCGGATATCCTAGTCGCCGATCGAAATGCTGGACAGCACGGAGCAACACGTTCAAAGCGTAAAATTTGTTTTTAATTAAAATAATTTATTATAATCAATAACAGAAATTTTGAGATTTCAAACCATCTCTGTCAACAACACGGTCCGAGCGGCGTATGCACACACAGAAAAAATATCAGCAGAACCCCTTCTTACGTCTTTGTAAGGATTTCAGAATTATTTTATCCTGTAAATAGTTTTTATTCTTATTTATTTTAAAATTAGTTGCAATGGTTGGAGTTAAAACCGATGCCTTTTGAATACCAGATTAATATGGTAATCGAAATTACAATCTATCGCCTGAAGTTGGGCAAAAACGCCCGAAAATTTGTGTAGGTCTGTTATCAAATGTGTCTACTACAAACAGCGAGAAATACCCAACTTAGTATTGACAAAAGGAAACAACCACTGTCACAAACTTCAGAAAAGTTTGATTATCATCTTGACAACCTTTATCATTATCATAATCATAATCGTCATCAAAATCAAACTTCTCTTATATTCATCGAAACCAGTAAATGAATCGCTAGTACTTACAACTGTTTGATGTTTAAGCAGCCTACGAGTTCCATTGGCACCTCAAAAAATCTAAGGTCTAGGCCAACGGGAGTTTATTTCTTTACTTTACGAAGACCTAAACTACAGTAACGGAAACTCAGTCTGAGTTAAATTCATGTTGGTTTCTTTATTCAACAGCTACTGCTCTTCATCGTCTGTATAAACCATTTCTATTTACATAGCTAGCACATTAGTACGTCTATAGGCCTACATCTTAACGCAAACTTAGCAATGTTTGAATGTAGTCTAACCAACCGTCAGCCGCTTAAATGATACTGTCTTCGTTCACATATTAAAATAAAGAATATAATATCTCAACATTTATTTATATTTCGAGACAAGTGATTTTTGTCATGAACATTGAACAGTGCAATTATTAATCAATATGCGTTGGATTTACTTTAGTTACAGATTATAGCTTCTTTTCGTAAGTCGCGTTGTTGTTACACCCTGTACACAGCGCCATGGGAGGGCCAAAGGGCTATTGTCTAGAGCCGACAGAGCTCCGAGCCTGGAGAGCAGATAGAATCTCGGCGGCCGGCAGGTTAGACAGAGATGGAGAGTTTTTATATTGATATAGGAAGAACTTGAAAAAAAAAATGTTACTGGCCACAGGGAGTTCAAGAAACTCGTTGCCCAACGGACCATACATATGACCTGAATCTAAATCAGCGTCAAAATATGTTCCAAAGGATTAACTGAGGAATATACAAGGCATTAAATAAGAATACCTATTCGGAATGATGCAATCATTTTTCAGCCTTGTAACTAAGGGAAACGACCGTTCTCAGGATAGTGAGTGATTTTTCTAAGATCACTTACACATATTATTATTATTATTATTTGGAGCTGTTATTCATATTTTGCTCTAGCTTTCACGGATTAGCCCCTTCCAGTAGGGCAAGATTGAAATTATGAACCCTTCAACATATTGCAGGTCTCCTTTGAAACAGATCGACCCATAGCAAGTCTTCTACATACACAAGACAACACAAAAGACATCAACACAGATATATATTCATGCCTCAAGCTGGATTCGAACCCTCGATCTCAGTTTTAGAGCGTCCGCGGTTGCTGTGAACTGTAATCGATTATTTTAAATTAATAACTTGAATAGGATACTTGACTGGTTCTTCTCAACACAGTAATTCATCTTATGTTTCCCCAAAAAGGTGGGAAATTTGACTGTCTGAGCCACTGTCACCTTCTCAGAAACGACTCTACTGGACACAGTTAGTTGCAGTTTAAATTAGTTTTTATATAGAAAGAGCTTGAATTCGAAAAAATCTTTTCTTATTAGACGTAACTTACTTCTATTCCTAGTTGTGGCTTGAACATATAACACATAGTTTTCTGAACACACTATACGCGGTTCTTTATAATATTATGGATAGTCTTGCGTCTTTGTGATTTGTATTGCGGGAAACCTGTACCCCAGGGGTTTGGCGGCATTGTTGTAAGTTTAAAAAGGGAGAAAGGACATGGCCGAATTTGGTGGTCTCTGAAATCAACATGGCCTAACTATTCGGAGATCTGGATGTTCAAAGGGCTAAGAATCCCTGAATTAAGGAATCGTATCTGGGAGACTACGAGGCTACAAACCCCACCTAAACAATATCTATTAAAAATCGCTAAGCTCGTCTTCTTAACGAATATTTTGTAAAAATTTGAAAGGGGAATGCCCCACATTACGCTGCTGTTTTGACCATTGTCTAAACCCAAAGAATGTACTACAGCGAAATACGAACATATGGCCAATGCTACTTCCTTCTCGACCATTGAAGAGTCCATAACCCCCCCCCCCCCTTCCTCTCAAATTCGCGGGCCTTTTTTATACCATGAAACTTCCTTCTTTGCGGTTAAACATCTGAAAATAAAATTTTAACACATTTGCGATAAAACTAGTAGTTTACTTGTAGATGGCTGTCTTCTGTGATGTTCAGCCGTGTAGTCTGGTAGAAGTTTACAGACGGTTCAGAGGTGATTCATGAATAAATTTCATTTTAACGTTGAGAATATATTCTTATGTTTCTACGTCGCCTGCAACCTATGTCTGCTGTCACGTGACTTCTGCTACTGATCTTGAACGTCGTTTTTACTTCTAATCCGTATGAAAGAAAATATCTTCCACACTGTGTCACTGGCCTGCAATTTTATTAGAGTATCTATAGGCTTAATATCGGACCCTCCCCGGTATTCAAACCTCGGAACCGCACGGAGAAAGAGCAATTATATGAGCATCATTTATGTTAGTCGAAGTCGAACTGGTGTCTCTTTAACACGAAAATGAATTGGATTGTCCTGGAGATGATCCTGGGTCTATTCGGAGGCATCCAGACAGTTTACTGCTGCCTCAGGAACAGAATCTTGACATAACAAGAAACCACTCTGAATGTGGAGAAGACAAAAAGTAGCCGATGGTGAGCTAGAACTTGACTGACCGCTTGTGCACAATCATTAACAGCGAGGCCATTGAGACGTCCCGAGGCTGGCTGAGCAGTTAGTAGTTTTATTCGGTAACAATTCGGACGTGGTGCCTTGTGGTGAAGTCTTAAAAACCCATTCTTTAAGGTTACACGGAAAACGACATTTGGAAGAATGTGTACGTGAAACTTTAAGCGATAATAACTAGGCCATAATAGCGAAACAAAAGTACGAGCCTACCATAGCTCGCATGACCTGATATATTTTGTACAGAACGTTAGAATATCATTAGGTAAATATTTAAATTAATCCCCTTTTAAGCATCTTGCATAACAAATTACCTATGTCTTTCATTCAACTGTTAAACGTTATCTTAAAATTTATTGTCATTTGTGTTCCATCCTGCAGTGTAGAATGTCATATTTAGAAACCAATTATGCAGGCAGCTGGAAAGAATACTTGTTTGGTACATTTAGTTTAGAAAAGAAATAAAGCACTGAAATTGTGTGTTATAGGATTTACTCCCTTAGGCTTCCTACGTGTCTTTCCATACATAATTTACATATTCGTTGTAATTACTCATTATTCTACGATGTATTCTTAATTGTATCGTGGACCACATGTTCAAAAATATTGCATCTGACTTAGGCCTATATTGTTTTCATCTAAAAGTCCGTGAATATTCATACACACTAAATAAATTTATTGTTAAACGTCAGGAACACTTAATAAAATAGCCTATCACAGAGTTCGCTTGGACACTGGGACCGTGGGTTTGAATCCCACTCAAGTCATGGATGCTTGTCTGCATCTTTCCGTGTTGTGCTCTCCTATATAGGCAGAAAGCTTGCGACGGGCTGATCACTCGTACAACGAGTGCTACCAGCGTCTAAATAGATTAAGAAACCTCCCATGTGTGAGGAGGCCAAGGTCCTTCAAGGACTGTACAGCCACAGATAATATTGAATAAAATAAAACTACAATTAATTTTATCAGATTTATCGACGGGTAGCACAGAATTCTGTCTCGGGCGTTAGGTTGTACGTCGCTACTCTAAAGATATGAGTGTATTCAATATGGTTCTTAGATTCAAAGCTGCTAGAATTAGACACTCTGTTTAAAATAGAGTTTCTACTTCTTTCTGACATTTTACCCACTGTCGCTATCCTCTCTTTCTCATTATTTATCAAGTTACTTCACATAAATAAAGGAACGAAATCATTTCGTCTCCTGGAGCGGATATTTCGATTGTGTTCACGCTGCTCAATTAGAAGCCACACCGTTGCTATGACGACAAGCCCTGTCTTCACACAAGCCACAAAAAAAGAAACAGATGATGAGGACGATGAAAATCAAGTCCCAAAAATGTTTCTGGTTGTTCGACAACAAACCGATGTGCCGGAGCTCCAATTTTTGAAGCCACATTCCAATCACTTGTTTCTCAGTAGTAATACGCCTTAAAAGATCCAGTTCATAAACTGTTCAGAGCAGCTCATTCGTTCTTGTATGTTCTTTCTCGTCTTGAACATAATAATATATATCTACAAGCAGAGTTTTAAGTAGATGCCGCTCTCCGACGTGGACCGTCTTATAGGGTGTTACAAAATTACTCACACTCTTCTTGAATATCCGTTTCAAATTACAGATACAGAATGATTTTAAATAGTTATTTAATTTTTAAACAATTCGCTATGACTATATAGGCCCTACTTGTACCTATAATATAAAGTAAAATGATTTCTCCAGGAATCAATTTAAACTTTAAATGGCAGTTAAGTTAGTAAGGTGGGTGGCAAAAACCTAAATGACCGGTATTCAATTTGAAGAAAATGCAGGGTAATTGTCATCGTCCAACCCGACTCTGGGACCCAGCTTCGTATCCAGTATGTACCAGGAGTAAGGTCGGCTAACCATGAAGCTGATAACTTGTTTCAATCTGGTGTCGTGGTAAATAATCCACGAAAGTTAACTTCTACTTCCCTATACAACACTACAGCGCGATGCTTGGACAGAAGGAAACCTTTGACCTTTTTTTTTTGTTCGTTCAGAGCTGATGAACTCTAAATAGGCCTAAAGATCTCAGCAATGAAACAGCCACACCAAAAGCGAAATATTATCACACTTCAGTCTACACCTTCTTAACATCAATGACACGTTACATAGTACTAAAAGCATAATAAGTTTATTTTGATTTGCAGAGGCAATGAGGTGTTCCATAATTTTAACTCTTCACCAAATGCACCAATTTTTATTATGAACACATCGATAAGGTTGAGATGGACGGGGCATGTAGCACGAATGGATGAGAAATTAGTATTAAATTTTGGTCGGATAGACTGAAAGAAGGCGACCACTACCTCGATCCAGTCGTAGATGGAGGATAACATTAAAATTAATCGTAAGAAAATTAAGCAGGAGGTTGCGCTGGACTGCATTCTAGCTCAGAATAGGGGCCGATGGTCATCCATCACAAAACAGTGATAAATCTAGAAATTTCTTAATCAGCTGTCGTACACTCTGTTCCATGAAGTTAGTTAGTATTTTGCAAATGAGGAAAGAATATCCTATTTCCATACTATCAGACGCTTAATAACTCAGTATTCTTGATACTACAGATCAAAAGCTGATAAATTTAATTCTGGCTAAAGATCTTCTTACTTCATCTTAGCCAGCTTCAGCTACAAACCCACGTAAGTATTAAACAAGAACTTAGGTACTAATGACTACGCTTAGTCAAGAGAGAAATAGGCTTGGGGTGTCATTAATTCATAAGATTTCATTTCATGAAACAAAGATGAAAAAGCTTGTTGCTGACTTAACATTCTGTATGTCACATACATTCAAAGAACCAGTACTTCTTTGCCACTAATTATTTAGGCTACTTAACAGCAACTTCGACACAAACTAAATATTCCTAAAATTATGCGCTCATAAAAAACAATTTAAGATGTTTCCTTTTAAACTCTCCAAAGAGGTTCACAAAAGGTGTGAAGGAAAACACCAATTATCTTACGAAATTCGACTCTTTCTCACCAGAGGTAAGACTGATACACTGAGCCAGTAACCAATCAGATGAATTCATTGGAGGTTAAAGTGAAATTGTTACAAACGTTCTAAATACGGGAATTTTACTAAAATGGTTTAATATTCCAGTCTTACACACACCTAGAGACAAATGGGGCGGATGGGACATTTTGTGGCTAAATTTGGTCATCTTATATCGATACTCATATAACTCGCGCTAACACAACAGAAAACTGCCACCAGGAGCAGAGATCTCGTTGCTTTTCAGTCACCTGAAATCTCTAACAGGACGCACAAACATGTTTTCGAGTAAGCCAGCTTTAAAATTAGTCCCTTTCAAAAAGAAGAACCTTCTTATCAAGATTCCATATGGCGTGTCTCGCGGCGGTAAGGTGGGATTCCACAATTTATGAACAAAATGTACTTTTCCTTTAAAACCTCATTACTTATTGTGAGAAACAAGAAACACTGTAATTTCTTTTTTTAGCAAGGAAAAAAATTACTAACAGAATAACAAATAATTAACCAAGCAATTCCTGGTAGTATCGCAGGTATTTGTTTAAATTTAAACAATTCCTGTGTTTAAAGCGAGTAATTTAAGACGGTTAAGTTTCCTAAAATAACTATTATTGTATCACGAAGTATTGTCACATGAAAACAAAACCCACCTAAAATTTTAAGCCTCATCCGAAAGATGAAAGCAATATGAAATATAAAATAGGTCTGCACCTCCTTTGTTTCCGTCCCACACTTTACTTCCAGACTTCTGCCGCGATGATAGTGAATTAGTTAGATTTCTCGCTTTACTGAACATCATTTTGTCACCTACATCAGTGTAGGTCGTATAGCTTTGAATATAAATACAGTTGAGGTGAAGATGGAGGCAGTACGTTCCTCCAAAACGCTGTTACCAGCCTTCGAGTCCACCACCGTGGACATCTTCACCTTTGTGATAACCTAAAATCTCATAAAATCACTGAGTAATTTCCCTGTACCAGGTCCAAGGATTAGCTCATTCTATCAGACCCAACAGAATACCTGAAGACAGGAGCAGAGTCAGCTGCCGAAACACAGTGGTCTTGTTTTATGGTGTTCAACGATGGATCAAGTCGAGAGAAACAGAAATACTGATCTCAAAGCACCATCGTTAAAACCCTTCAGAATAATATAAGGTCTACTGGGTCGCTGAAAAACACCTAAGTCTATTTAGTTGACTTGAATAAGACTACTACAAAATTATTCCGAGTGTTTACGTATCAATATAATTTTAACCACAAGAAATATAATTAGGTTTATAATTGTTTTATTCTGTTCGGACGTTTATTGTTTGTATTTACTTGAAATCGAGAGCATTTACCAAAGCAAAAAGTAAGGTACACATTTATTATCGGGCTGTGGCAATTCGAGGCAAATAACTGCTAAAACTTTAATTTCTTTACGAATTACTGAATCTTTACATTTAGACTACATCTGAATACAATTCGGTTGTTTTAAGGGCTACTTACGTACCGTGGAGAGAACTCATTTCAAAATGATGATAAATTGGCGATGATATGATGAATCGCAAACATTTCAAGCAAAGATCAATGTTGTGAATACAGTGAACCCTACTTATCCTTTGACTCTGAATGCATCGGTTACTCTTTAGCACCACAGACTTGACATCCGTCGTCGGTTTCCTTTATCCGCCGATTTTTAATCGTCTGGCGTTCATAAGTGTGAGTCACATAGCTTGCAGGCGCGCCGCGCTCCTAAGACTACCGACAACACCCCGTTGTTTCGCAAGCCAGTAGTACAATGACGATTATTTACTTATTTATTTATGCGATAAAATCAGTGGCCATGTCTGTGCAGTCAATTAAGAAAGCTTAGCGGTCACGAGAAGTCACGACTTTAGAATCCAAATCGAAAAAAAAATTACTGTAGATTTTGAAGCTGGAAGACGAGCGGTCAATATCGAACGAGAACTGTAAATACCTCTCGAAACAGTAAAAAAATTATAGCGTATAAAATATTTAAAGTTGTTGCAAAATTAAATATTTTATTGAAATGTAATTCTAAACATACGAGTTATTATCTCGGCCATTCGGCTAGAGATACTAAACAAAGCTACGGGAAACCTCGGTTTACATCGTTGACTTGCGTTTGGATTGAAACCAGATACGTCTCTAACGAGAGTTAAATGTGTTGTTCATCTCGTTTCAGTGGTGCCCAAACGCAGTGTAATTGCAGGTAACATAGAATATCTAGCCTGTACCTGAAACGCTATATGTTTCACTTTACTACCGACATATACGTATCTAACCGCTGAGTTAAACTGTTATTTTTTTTAAAGAAGTCTCTATTCTCGCTTACTGTTTGGAGATGTGACGACAAAATACCCCATTCTCCATAGATGAACATTCCGGACACGTAAATATTTTAGCATGTAGCCGAGTACATTCCGTGCAATAAAAATAATTACAGGATTTTTCAGCGTTTGTGACTGTGTAAGTGACAAATCATAACAAAAATGATACGACCAGCAGAGACTGCTCTTATAATTTTAATACAATTTCTGCACTCATTTCATACTGCGGATTTGGAATAAATATGAAGTGGAAGGCCTTTTTTTTTGCACGTTGACTACTAACTAAGTAACTAACTAACTATATGGCTTACTGAACCCGAAGGTTCATCACCGAATTAACCAAAGCCCTCCACCGGACCCTGTCCTGGGCCAATGAAATCCAGTCTCCTTCAACTCCTATCTCCCATAGATCCCGCCTGACATTATCCTCCCATCTACGTCTATTTCTCCGTTGACTATCTGCATATAAGTATCAATAAATATGAATTTTCCTACACCGTAATTGTTTCATAGGTCATTCTAATTACTTCGAAAACAGAAGCTCTGTCAGGTTAGGTTAGGTTCTGCAGGCGGGCGTGCAGCACATTTGGCGGAGAACTCAGAGACGACCAGTCTGAGTGGGCCCATTATAAGCATTAATATAATTAAAACCTGGTAACGGTTGGAAACACTAAGATTTACACATCTCGATCAACTGGCTTTTATCCCACAACATAGGTTACAAATTGTGCCAATGGCATTTTCACAACCAAATAAATTATGCCCTTTACGAGTTATTAGGATATATTTCCTTTATAGTTCCTGTTCGACACTTATATCGGACATGCGCAATGTAACAGAAGCAATCAATGTTGTTTCAACAGGTTTAGCGCCATCAACTATATCCCGATAAAGGTCAGTGTTTATCTAGCCTGTGATGCAGCGGAAGTCTATGGCTATTAAAAAGAATGGCGAGTTGCATAGCAACTTACAACACAGCCATTCACCTTAGATGAAATAGGCGAGAGAATCGAAAATATGATATCGACTAGGCCTATTAGTAATCATAACAAACAACAAATAACAAGTACAAGAATAATTTAAAGTTTTGTATGATTTGAGGTTTTCACAGCTGTGAGTATGAAGATTTGTCTTCTGGGTTGTTGCGCTGTGTAGTCTGGTAGATGTTTATCAACGTTTCGGAGGTCATACTGCCTCCGTCATCAGGGCGATGTTTTGTGTGACAAATAATTTGTGATATCAAAAGTTCCAGTACCATGATGAAAACCTAAAAACATAATGATGTGCATCAAATACACAGGTCTACGTTATACAAGGGGCAATATTATATATTATAAAGATATAACATAATAATATGCGTCGAAACGTTTAAATGGTGAAACTGTGAGTGTAATACGTCAGAATGGGGACGGAGGTAAATCATCAGTACCAGATTTCAACGGGAAAAGTGTAAAATAGTGATAAATAGTGTCTATATCGAAATCTCGATCTTGGATCTCGATACGCTAAGCTCCGAAATGCAGAGGTAGCGCGGCAAAAGAGGGATCTCCTCAGGAGATGAAGAGAGGAGAAGAGTGGAGGAAAGCAAACTTAAACATAGGAATTTATATTTTCTTGCGAGGTCACGTGGCTTCAGCTCTCACGCAGATACAAACGCTTAGTTCTTAACGTGACGTGTTGCCACCATAACCTGAACAAATGTGCCTTGTAGTGATATTAATAACGTGTTCAAAAGACCTGCTTGCTGCGGTTGTATGAGGCCAAGAGCCCATGCAAATACCTTTAATGTGACGATATGACTCGTCAGGAAAATTCAGATTCCTCTATTTATAATCTTATCGATATTTTTGGACTCTGCGCCGCTGTGTGGCCAATTTTGATGCTACAGATGATTGGACCTTGTAGTCTGCGCGAGACGTGAACCTCGTAGCTTCTATTCGGGGAGAAGGTCCCCCATTTCTCCTCTGAGTGTCTTTTTCGCTGGTATTTACAAGAATACTATTAATTTTTTATTTTGAACTTTATATCTATAACCTATTCTTAAAACGACTTAAAAATTTTAAATACACACTGTATTATTCTCCCATCCTCGCTTATGTCTGCAAAGTTGTCTCTTCCATACAGGACGGGGGCAGTATGACCTCTGAAACGTCGGTTAACATCGACCAGACTACAAAGCGCAACAACCCATAAGACAGGAATCTTCATACTAAGAATCGCCCTGATGACGGAGGCAGTATGACCTCTGAAACGTTGGTTAACTTCGACCAGACTACACAGCGCAACAACCCAGAAGACAGAAATCTTCATACTAAGAATCGCCCTGATGACGGAGGCAGTATGACCTCTGAAACGTTGGTTAACTTCGACCAGACTACACAGCGCAACAACCCAGAAGACAGAAATCTTCATACTCACAGCTGTGAAAACCTCAGATCTTACTAAATCACGTGTTTGCATGATGCCTGGAAATGGGTTGCGACTGTCTTCAAGTAAACACGATGCTTTATTTTGTTTTAAAAGTATATCCATGAAGAAACATGACGTGAATACACTCCAACTCTTATAATCGCGATCGTAACTGCAATAATATATCTCGCGCAATCTGCCGTTTCCTTTGAAACAGTGCTTCGCCTGTGTGGGATCTCAGATACCGACACAATTAAAAATAGAAAACTGATGGACCGACGTTCGTCTTTACCGAGAGTGATAGCGGCAGGTTGGCGGTAAGCGACGCGACCATCGCCCGCTAAGCCCGGTCACACTTCGCCCGCGTACTGAGATCCTGCGCCGTTGTTCTATTTCAGAAACACTACAGTTCAGTTCGAAAGTGGCACATGCTTTCTAAAAGTCAACGAATGCCAAATATTTACAAAATTTCGGTTTTTGGTTCGGATCCATTTGACTCAGGATGGTAACCGGTGGCGATGAACACGGTAATAAACGAAGACGTCTTCTGCCTT
>NW_019062837.1:130515-143653 GCF_000696155.1 Zootermopsis nevadensis
TAGAGGCACATGCTGCCTCCATCATTAAGGCACTACAGCCCAGAGGACACCATCTTCACACTCGCTGCAGTGATAACTACAAATCCCACGGTTGTAATCCTTCGGCTTTCATAAAACGAGGGAAATTTGTTTGATTAACTCAGCGTCCTACTGTTAGCTTCTCAGAAATTAATCTGTTCCACGTAATTAATTAATTAGTTTATGAGTGTACAATACAGATGCGCACAACCGGCTTTTCATATCCGTGATTTTATTTAGGTATTACGATTAACATCGATATCCTGTCCGCTGCCACGATAGAAAAGCCGCTCATGCCTACCGATTCGATCTATCATTCTGAGTCCGAGTCTGCAAATTGGGACTTTTCGTGGCGTATCACTCAGACAATCCATCGGGCATTGGGCCCATACGTTTCATGTTTTACGCGTTTCCGCTGAACGTGGCATTTGGCAGTAAACAGACGTTAGTTTCGTGGTTTCTAACGCGACATGTAGCATTCTTGCACGGCGAAAAAGGCGCGCTATCGCTGTGTCAGATCCACGGGCAAACATCACCACCCCAAGACACAGAAAGGCATCTTTGAAGACTTCAACCCAGCCGTCCGTCACAAATTACACACACACGCTATAAGAAATTCATCTTGAGGAACACGTCACCATCATGGACGATATAATTCTGTCGTCAAGAAAAAAAAAGTAAGTAGGATTTGAGGCTTTCACGGCGGTGAGTCCAAAGATGGCTGTCTTCTGGTTCTAGCGCCGCGTAGTCTGGTAGAAGATAACCAACGTTTCACAGGTTGATCTGCTGGCATAGTGGTGTCGACGAAATGGCTATCAACACTACAATACATACATCGAGCGCTTTTCTCTGTAGATTTATAACACGCTTTTAAGTTTAAAACTGACAGTACATTGTATTAATTTATCTAAATTTCACGACAGCAATCACTAATTACACAAACAGTATTTTATGAAAGAATGTCACAAGATAAGGCCTTAAAAAGTAAACAAATTTGGAATTTATTGCCAGTACAACTAAAGCACAATTTCATCTACTACAAAGACAGAACGTGTAAAAGATTTCAAAATAGTTATCCTTTTAGTAATGTGCTTCAAAGGAGCAAGGTGTCGGTCTTTGTTCACCCCTCCCCCCGCGAAGATTGAAAAACAACTTGAATCAAAAAGTGGCACAGGTAGCTGAGGCAAAACCTAACATTAAACAAGTTTACATTGGCTGTTTCGACATAGTTACGTCTCGTCATCCTCATCGGTACAGCACAGCTCTATCTCATTTGTCAGCCCTGATTCCCCTCAACCGAAACAACCGGACTGCTTTTATTATTCCACAATTCCAAGCACAGTGAATGCTGAACCTCTCTTTCATCTACTGACCATTCGTCTTTTCATTATTTCTCCCACCTCCTTCACTTCGTCTTCAACGAACGCCACATGGAACAGGCCGTAATACGGTAAACATCTCCATAAAATATCAGAATAAACGAAGCAGTGTTAAAAAGACTCGGTTAAACAGTTCAGTTTGTCGTGTGCTGGAAATTCAGTCATGGTATATCCATGTCTGCTATTTCTCCTTTTCTATGTTAAGCTATCATCTGTTTGTAGAGAATATCAACTAAAGTTAGTTATATTTTCATATACAGTGAAGAAAAGATGAGATCTATATTTAGTTATTTATTCATGCTTTGAAACTTTTGTAGACCTAAGCATTTATCACCAAATATTAGGTGGCTTCTAAATTATTTGAAGAGTTTGCCTTATTTTTATGTATTTTATGTATTGTCAAGTATTTTTAGTACTCAGGACTAGTTTATCTTGATATTTTTAAGATTTACTGATTATTTATCAACCCTTAAGAAAATAGGCCTACGTTTGTTTCTTAGTTTTTGGAATGATATAAGTTAGCCTTAAAGCCTTAATAAATAATTATATTCATCGGTAAATAAAAACATACCAATATAGATACTTTAACAATAGTCTATGTTAATTTCATGGAATTAAACTCATATCAGTAAGAGGTTTTATTGTGTAAATAATCTGCTTCAGTATTTCATACTTTCGTCTTCTTAATTTCTTTAAAGATTACTTTTTATAATACCAGTTTAATTCTAAAACACATGCAAAAGTATGATTTTATTAGCTAAGAATTCTAACTGGGAATCGATGGAAGACATTCGAGATGTCGTTTAAAATCGGTAGGAATAAAAATTGGAGAATTCTGCATACGTTTGCACCAGTGACAGCAGTTTTTCAACCACTAGCTCCACACCGGACGTATAAATTTCAAGTCAAGACTGTTTAGTTTGATTTTGAGAAGCAAACTTCAAGCAAAATTAGGCCTACTTACTGGTGTAGAGAGTCTATACACTGGATATCGTCTATCATATCAAGTATGTGTGATATGACCCAGAATACATGACATTCTGGGACGTAATTATTATCCTGTTGTCATTATACTGACAGATTTTTTATAATGTTTCAATTTAAGATTTGCGGCGATGGTTGGAATATAACCTAGGATGTTTTGAATACCAAAGTTAGTTACGCTAACAACAGATCTCCAGTCACCTGCAGAAGGGAATAAAGCCAACTTCCAAAGCGTGGTCTTTTATCAACTCCTTCAGACAATACCCATCATAATATTGGAATTGTCCAAGGGATAAATGTGACAAATGTGATCTCACTCGATTGTGTACGATGCATTAAAATTTAAGCCAAGTTTTATTTCTCATATAAAAACTGACTGTCCTCTGAAATACGTATAAAATTCCCGACAGCCGACATCACTTGTCTGCCTTACCAAAAGGTTTTTCTTTAAAATTTGTACCTCTGTAATAGCCTGCTTAGTTTAGCTATTAGTCATTTTTCTGGACAAACAAAAATTATTTACGAGGACTAGTTTCATCTGGCGGACCAGTCGGTGGAAGTACCGCATTACCTGAAGTCGCAGATGAAGCCAGTCTCCGAAACGTAGCAGAATTATGTATATTTTTTTATTCCTTTCAATTATTGACCTAAAGACAATGGATACACAACCGTCAAAAACTTTAGAACGACACAAACTTTAGCCATTAAAAGTGACTTAATTTTTACCAGATATAATTTGTAAGAACTACTTATTTGGGGGTCTGTACGCTTGAACCCCGCGGTATCGCATAGCCTGCATAATCCTCTACAAGCCCTTAACAAAGGATACAGACAGACAGACGGCGAGGTTGCACAATCCAGCTCTTACAGTTTACATCCGCCAGTCTTCCCACTCTACCGTAGAGGTTTGAGGTTTGCGGCTTGCGTTTATGGTAATGTTTTAAGCAAAAGCACCGCTCCCCACCCCAATGAAAGAGTGAGTAATTAGCCCCTGTACGTCCTGACTTGTACAGTCTCTTATGTTCTCTGTACCTGTGCACAGTTGGACCAACAGTGGCATAAGCGATATTTAAAGAACGATTGCACTCTCTGGACAGCTAGGCAACTACCACAATTACAACTTAATTATATGTACAGAGTCAATGCCAATTTCACGCAATCAAGCAGAATGCAATTAATATATCATCTAGGTATCATTACTTAATTAACAAATGAGGGAATTTTTTTATCATATTTGGTCTTTCAGAAATAACCAGCGATAAAGAATAAAACAGCAGCGGGAACATCAACCAGCTAGTTGTGCATTTATTAATCTGTGGCGTAATGAAACATTAATACGAAATATTCTTCATTCCTGTCTAACTTGACACAGGAATATCTACACTATTTAAGCCGTGGTTAACGTCACGACCTTGAATAAATTTGGGTGCAGCAGACTGTTTGCTTTCACTATTCTTGCTTTCTTAATTTGAATTTCGTTACGTTAGCGTCTGTCTTGCGAACCGTAAACTACAATTAGCACACGCTACTGTCAGCCAAACACAAACCCCAAATGGGCGTGATTAACGCCTAGCGTGTCTTGTTTGACGGGCCAGAGACCCATCTATTAACCCCCCCCCCCCTCTGTTTTACACTGAATGCCCTAAGTATGCTATCTCCAGACAGACTGCTGATATAATGCTATCGTCACAGTCAACGTTCTACCATCATCAGCACATAGTGTGTACTAATTGTGCACAAATTAAGATGGCACAGACTGTAACACACACAGGAAAGATGAAATGCATACAGAATTTTGGTCCGACAACTTGACGGAAAGAGGCCATTTGTGAGATTTAGGCATGGAAGGAAAAATAATATTAAAATGGATAATAAAGAAATATTATGTTGGATTCATCAAGTGTTAAGCACTTCTGAAACGTCGATAAACTTCTACCAGACTACATGGCGCAAACATACCAGAAGACAGCGATCTTCAATGGAAATGTTACATTGACATGAAATGTGAGAGAAGATTCTTTTTTGAAAGCTCAGCTTGGACAGAGTTAATTTGGCCCGTGAGAACCGAAGACTGTAGTCGTCCAATGCCCGTATCGTAGACCACGGCCTAGACCACTCTTGCAATTTCACCGCGTATAGACGGACACAATATTTCACAGCGGCCACAAAGCACAATGATAAATGACAGCCTCCCATTATTGTGTACGTCACTCATCTTCATGCACGATATAAATGCTGACGTCGTCAGAGTCTTCCCTGATTACGTACTTAGTTGAATAAAACCAGCGACGATGGCCTACTCTATCATTACATGCAATATACACAGGCTTCACAGTGAAGTTCCTGAATGCTGATGTTGTCAGATGATGAAATGCCCACTTACGTCGTGTTATCACACTCGCTACCGACAACTATTATATAACACAGATTAGTATCGACATTAGTACTCAGTTACCTAACCTAACCTAACCTACATCTAAAAGAATATAACATTTTCACTGTTTTGGAATCATACTCAAACGTGATAACATTTTTTTCTTATTAACAGTTTCATTATCTGTAATTTTGTTGCATATGGTACTACATCTATGAAGCACTCCTGATATGGTAATAATCGTTCTGCTGGTAAAGAAATTCCCAGCCTCGTAAGCTAATCCAAGGTTTTTCTACTGTATTCGTAACGGTCACTGAATATAACCTAACCCAGATTAATTCAGTCCATTTCCTCATACCACATTTCTGCAAAATCCATTTTAACATCACTTGTTCATCCATGTCTAAGTCTACTAAGTAGTCTTTTTCTTCTGGTTTTCCGAGCAAAGTTTTGTATGCGTTATTCATATCCTCATGCATGCTACATATCCCATCAATCTGTGATATAAAAAATGTCCATTGATTCTATGTCAGTACTTCAGGAACTTAATCCTGGGTTCATTCACATTCCGGAATATAGTATGAACACAGAAACATTCTCAACGGTTACAGAGCTTTGGATAGAAATTCAGGGTAGTATAAAGAGACATAAAACACGAACGTAGTTGTACGTACAATGTTCCAGCATGATGGGACATATTTCAGCAGATACGTGACGCAATACTTCAGTTCCTTGACCGATGGATTAGCTGTGATGTTTCTAAGAATTGGCAACATAGTCAATGGACCTCACTCCACTAGATTTCCGTGTGCAAGGGTTACATGAAAAATATAATATGAATGAAACGTGAACAGAAAAGAAGCATTACTTCACTGATGAAAAACGTAGAGTAACCCTGATGTTTGTCGTTAAAGTTAAAAGCATCCTAAATCTAAAATATTCACAGCTCCATAAACTTCGAGACTTGGACCCAAGCGTATACATTCTCTGACTGGGAATATTAGAAATAATATCCTTTAAGTAATAACATAAAGTCAGAGGGCATATCCTAAAAAAAACGTATCAAAATATTATAAAATGACAAATGGAAATAAACAAGTTGATATAGACTTTGCATACAAGTGACATAATGGACACCCTAATCAGCTTAACTATATGGATATGAAATTAAATACTTTTTAATATTGCGTGGGGAATTAAAAGAACATTAGGGCGATATAGAAAACAAGAAGTTTATGTGCGTGTGAAACAATGGCTGTACCCACAGTGTACAAATAAGTATGCTGGGCTTTACCTAAACACAACATAAAACGTGTTGAAACTACAGAAATGGGTTCCTACGGAATACAATGGGTTATTAACGGACAATCATTTTGAAACATAATAAGAACAATTAAATATATTTCGCAGTCGGGAAAATTTGTACGTCTCACGGCGCCTCTCGTCAAGGCTGCTGATGCGAGAAGCCGAAAAGGCAGTTCACAGTGGGCTGACGGTTGTAACAAAATAGATGCAAAATTCTGAACCACTTCTGTCACAACAAACTGCCAGTCACTGCCCTCATGGCAGTGGAAAAAGTCTATTTTATCGGTGCACCTGGACGTCGTAGCTCTTCTAATTGAATTACCGCCTGCTTCTCTACTGATAGAAAGATGTAACTATGAGCTAAACGCGCTGATTGCAGGTTCCCAAAGCGACAGAATTTTATCAATACTTTCTCAGTCCGTGTTCAATCTTCACATGAAATTTTCCCTTCGCCAATAGGCCGACCCACCCCAATGTGGAGTTCTTTCCCGTCGGGTAGATCAGCAGCAGAGCCAAGGATGATCACAAACTTGCACCTACAGCCGATTCAACGAAGAGTGGATGCAGATTTCCTCCACCCTAGCAGCTACTTCCCCACTCCCGTTAGATGTCACGGTCTACAGGCGTTCTATTTCTCTCTAGCATTTTAAATTCCGATTCTTATTTTATAAAAATTAATACAAATATGAAATATTTATCTAAAACTATTCAACACTGCACGGTATCCAAGTTTTTAAGATTAAATATTAACTATACAATTATCACTTTTTTCTATTACGACAATAAAAATGAATAATAAACAAACTTCTCCGTCTTTCTAATGCTCGGAGGAGCTTGAACGTTTCAGGGAGGGGAGGTGGTCGGGACCAAACTTTGCGTTTCGCTTACATCACTGGCTTGCGGAATGACGAAAAACAAACATTTCCTACGTAAAGAACCAAAAGACAGCGAGTTAAGAATATTGTCTCTGGGGTATAGTGTTTACGGTTTGGATAGCATATGTTTCCTAATCTGCTACACCTACCACCCCTCTGTTCGCCCTGTCTCCAATGGTCATTACGGTTTCGTCCTGACCATTGCACATCTTTTCTTTGCCGATTTGGGAAACGAGAGGAGAAGATATAGGCTCATATTTATGAAAGTAAAAACTAACGCACGTCTTTTACTGCGAATGTATGAAGGGAGAACCTACAGCCACCAGGCTCTGGCATTGCCTCCCATTCATTTCCACCATCGAAAAGTAAACAATGTGTAATTTGCGAGGAGCGATGGACCGGCAGCCTTTCATGTTACACGTTCAGTGACATTTACTCTCCGATGCCACTTTGACTAGCCTTGAACTGTGATGAGTCATTCATGTGTACGAACAGAAAGAAGCTCTTGCACCGAGCCCTATGGACTTCTTCACAGATTTAACACTTAAAGATGATCCTCAGAAGCGCGGTGTTACAGGCTCTCCGCCAGATCCCATCACGGGGAAAGCCACAGTCTCGTTTGCATTCCTTTCTACCAGGGCCGCCAGCGTCAGAATTTAATTTCATTGGCTATTAAATCCTATTAAAATTGCCGGCAGGTATGCGAATAAACGTGAGAAAATAAACAAACAACATGTAGGCTATTTATTATGTGAAAATCTCCGTAAACTTAGTGTAACGTAATTTTTTTTAAAAAAAAATGCATGACAGAAATCCAGCCTTAACCTCCAACATTTGTTAATTTCCGTGTTATTGTTTATAGGAATTAAGTTTTCGCGTAGTATTAGCAAAACTACAAGGTTATTCCGGTTATCATCACAGTCAAACTATTTTCTATTAAACTTTTCACTCTTCTAAACTTTCTTAATCAGCGGCCAGAGCAACGCGAAAGAATTTGATTTACAAAACACCACAGACCGAACCCTGGGCGACCGTTGGAAGTATCAATCATATGGGAACACGCAGTCGCCCCTCGTTACGAAGTCTAAACAAATGACTTCCGCTGATGTGTGCGCCCGCAAGATGGTGCTTGTAGTATCCCTTGCAGCAGGAGGCGTGGTCGCTAGCATTTCACCCTACCATTACAAAACCCAACCAAATTGTTTTCTGTGCCCTCCTTCATTGTTTCCAGCAAAGTAAATCGCACAGCAAGTAGCCGCGAGGACTGGTTATTCACAACTGGTGGAATTAAAAATAAATAAACTGGAACCAGGATGGTCGATTTGTCAGGTGGCCAATGGCGAGTGATGTTATTAGCATTACAATACACAATGATGATGATCGTCTTTCGGATCACTCCATCTGGGGAAAGTTGTTCTTGACGCTTAACTAAGCACCACGCCGTTTTCCCCATCATCAGGGGATGATGATTTTAGAGACTTTAGTTTGCATCTCAAAGTTAAAGGACGAATTATGACAACAAAAGGACATATCTGCGACTCACGGCCAGTGAAATTTTCCTGATGATATTTTGTGAATTTTAGACACAGATTACTCCAAACACACTGGACATTTTGTCACATAAACAGAAGTTTTTTTTCAAAGATGCCTCCCAGGCATATATAGGCCCTCTTCATCCTAGTACATTAAAACACAAGCCTTATATTTAGTCATTAGAGCCAATTTCTATCGCTTAAATCACTTGTATATTTTAGAAAATTGTGTTACAAAATCCTTTTTGTACCTAGAATTTGGTTAAAAGACTTTTAGAATAAATTTCCAAGTGCCTTAAATCTATTCAGTAATTTTAAATGAATATAATAGGTTTTTACGAAACCACCTAAAACTCAATAATAACCCCATCATGAGAGCCGACTTCAGAAATCGACAGGGTATTTTCTGCTCGGAAAATGTTGATATCTGACCCCTAACAATAGCACCACGTCTTATTATATGGCGTAGTTGATACAACAGAAGGGCAGAACATTTGAATGGCATGAGATATATCTACAGCAACCAATGGGCCGGGTTATCGTACTCTGACGTTTTTATTCTACAGCACGCAATCAATTTACAAATGACTGCAACGCATATTAGAATAACAAAGCTATATATTTTATGTAAATTAATAAAGTGTTAATGCTTCAGAATGTAATTAATTCATACAACTCTAAACCGAATATCACAAACTTGGCTTTTCATATAACCTACCATTTCAAATTAAAAATTAATTCTAGCTACAATTTCCTTTCGTTAAAAAAATTATAATTTAAAGCGTAATTTATTGGTCTGAGTGTCTGCCCGTATATTTTTGTTCTAAATTAAGAAAAGGTTTTAAAATGGAAATTGATATATTTATTTACATGAGAATTGCCATAAAAATTTCATTTTGCACCATGCCCTTCAATGGGAAGACCAGAAGATAAAGATTTGTGCAGTTTTTAAAATATGTCATCGCACAGCAAAGTCAGCGTACGGCAATTAAGATTACATTAAGACGCTGGAAATCTAACGTGGTGCACTACAGGACTGATCTCACGTTTAAATGAAAACACGCCAATGCATATAAGAAAAACAATTAATTTATGCCTCAATGCCAGTCCACACCTGCATTCTTTGTTAGGTATGTAACAATACCGATGTATCTGAAATATATTAACATAAAGGCAAATAGAATATGAAAAATTGAAAAGAGAGCAGTTATATTTTATAGAAAATACAGTTTATACAGAAAATAGTGGCCAATTCTCAACTCTGCGTCTTCTTCTCCACCACTTGGCTGTTCACACCGTAGAAAACCACAAAAGGAAGAGTGGAATACAAGTTACGTCCAACAGAATATTTAGTACTTAAAAATAAACATAATCACGAGGAAAGTTAAGAGTTTGAAAAGATTATTTCCCAAGGTGTAGCGAATTATAGACCTACACAGTCTTAAGTAATATAAATCTCGAGTTTTAGGGCCAAACCGAGTCGAAATGCTCATAATTAATCAATGTTTCTGTGAACATTTCACTTGCCATTTTCAGGGCGACATGTTAATTTCAACCAGAATTTGCAGACTGACATTAATTAAGTCACGGACCGACAGAGGGGTCAACGGAAGTGCTGAAAAACACTAACTCAGAATATGGTATCAACTACCTCTGTTACTTTTTCCCATAGCAGAAAAGACTGAGCTGCCTTACACGTCAAGCACAAAGTGACAGACATTAAACAGCAGTCTTTTAACATAAACCTACACCGAAAGGCTACGTAGAACATTGCGTCGTTAAGGGGTTTGTGTGTATTGATGCCAGGAAATAAATGAGGGGTCACAACGTTTCTGTCTCTTTCAGAAACTTCCAGGTTATAGAGAACAGAATTCATAATTGGAAATTAACATTCATTCCGCATCCGACCTTTGAATTAAGCAGTAACACAGCACACGCTTGTCTGCTACAGACTACGGTACGGATTCCACCACATTAAAATGTGAATCCCCCTCCAAACCTACTATTTGCAAAAGATAAAAAGGCCTGGGCGGGAGAGTAAATACTCTCCCCGACCTTGTCGGCGAAGCGTTCTGTAATATGGTAATTCTCCCACGATTTCAACTCACGTGCTATCAAAAATATATACACGGAATTGTAATGTATGAGATGTAATCAAGCAGACATACGCAGTCCTAATCAACAGGCTTACGACATGCATTGCTAAAGTATAACATGAAAAAGAAGCCTTTGATTTCACGTACAGGAACTAATAATGAATGTTAAATACATAGAACCTATTCCCAGATTCTGTTTGGTATGAGATATGTACGAAAAAGACAAAACTACAAATCATGATCTTGACAAAAATGAAAGAGGGAGGGGCTTCTTTTCATACGTGAAATGCGGCAGATGATAAGTGCACAACAAATAAATGTCAACAACAAACACACAGAAAGAATCGCTCAGACTTATCTTCTCTTTCGGGAAGGAAACAATGACAGACGTCTGTCCAGACTTGGCATGCGACGGGCGGATATGCTTTTGAAGAGTGTCTCTTATGACGAACGTTGCTGTTCTTCCAGAAGTTGCAGAACGGATAGCCTCACTCAAAATTATACGTTGTACACGGTTTTGAAATATCATATAAAATTAACGCGCCTCATTGGCTACTGACAAATTGCGAGAGATTATTCAATTGAAAATTATTACCTAAATTATAATTCATAACCAGTAATCAGCACATGCAACAAAGGTATAGGCCATTTTTTTTTCTTAAGGCTGATACTGCGAGAACATGGCGTGCTAAAAGAAATTTTAACTTCGATTTCTGAACTATAATTATCATAGGCCTCCTCATTATCTACCTCCTCTTCACAATCATCGTCCTCCCTACACTTTCCTCCTCTTTGTCATAGTCATCATAATCAGTCTCCTCATTACCTCCTTCATTTCCCTCAATTTCATCCTCATCTCACTTCCCCCTCTCCTCCTTTTCTGAACATGTCGTTACTCGGCGTTGATACTGTACTAATTTGCTTTCGATTGGGTCCACCTTAACTATTCTAGAATAGGCTTGTCATTATTTCTTCCACGGTCTAATAAACTACAGGCCTATCCAGTTGCGCTTTTCATGAATCTCATCTCTACGAACATCGCGGCCGAGTGGTTGGCATTCCGGGTCCAAATCTTGGCGCGGAGGCCGGCTGCTGTAACTGAGGTTTTCCGTAGTCATTCTCAATCCGCCCAGGCAGTCACTGGGATTCCTAATGTTAGGCCACGAACGCTTCCTTCCAATATCCTTTACATTCATTAATCATCCTATGATTCGACTGCATATAATCTTAACTACTGGCAACATCGTTAAATAAATACCACAAATAAATAATTCAGCTCTGCAAAATTATTATTCACACTAATCACATAAACAATTGCTGTTGTAATAACCGGCCTTACAACAAAAGAAATGGACGACAAATCAAAGAAAATTACTTAAAGCAGAAGATCCTGACATATTGACAAGGCAATAGAACCCACAGATTCTAAACTGCTAGCTAGCCCTTTATTCACAAGTGAATTGCTAACATCTACTTCACGAGGGATTGTCAAACCATCAGGTAACTGATTTAAAATGCAATAAAATATTTCAAGTACGGCAGACATTGCTTGTGATAGAATACGTCTTATGGAATTCTCTTGAAAGACATGGAATCCTAAATAAATGCAGTCAGGAAAGAAGAATAAAGAACAGTATTATTAAAACAATGTCACTCATTCGGAAATGTCGATCGACAGGCTGTGTAATGAATATTAGAACACATAGCGTACCAATTCAACATAACCCACGGCTTTAATGTTCCCTATTACTAAAGATTTCAAAAAAGCTGCAGAGCTTTATCGATTAGAAAATTAATTCAAGTTTTGCATATTAAGAAATAGGTCTGTATATATTTTTTCTTCTAAATACGTCTGAAAATACTGCACAAACTATAGAAATATAATGCAAACTTCATGGCCATAAATAATGAATACGTCTGCTATATTTCTGTACTTGAACACGTCATTCAGTACCTATAACGCTCGCTATCTGCAAGGCGCGCGTGGCTCCAATTGCAACATGGCAGCAAAGCGGCAACTTGCAATTTCGTTCCTCTAGAAATTGACACGTTCTTTTCTAATTCACGACAAATCTCATAACTTTAAAAGTTCTAAAGCTTTTTAATATGTCGAAGACTTACACACGATCTAGTTTTATTTTTTAGATATTCTCTAATACAATGACATAAAATTATCTTAAATCTACTATTTATATCACCTTCATGCACAGATACACATATATTTACCTACTACACTTGAACGAGTAAATAATGTGCAACCTTTCAACTTCGCGAGTGTTTAACAAAGACGTATTTGCCTTTCGATATTATTATAGTAGGGTTTAAGATACTAATGCAAGTTCATGAATATGTACCCAAACTGCGAATTAAATATTCTTCAGCTGACAAGAACTGGAGCTCCATGGCAACTGATAGTAATAATGTCTTCTCGGGAAATTGTGACACCGTTTCCTGATGGCAGAGAAAACGACGGTCTCCGAAACTTTAAACATTCGCTCAGAATTGACTTGGATGATCGCCCAGAGATTCCACCATTCTCCAGCACGAAGGAAACAGGACCTTTCTTCGGAAGGAG
>NW_019062837.1:160319-171456 GCF_000696155.1 Zootermopsis nevadensis
GTCACAGCCAGCATCAGCTGACAACTGCTCAATTCCAAGAGACCCGCTCAGCTCCGACAAAAACACGCGTCCTTTGTTCAGATTCGTCCCCAAAAAGCACCAGAAAAATAAAATCAACGAGGACGAGACGGGACGGACACAAAACGCGCACAGGAGGGAAATGTACGAAGGTAAACTTGGTGAGATTTCATTAAGATTCCTAGGGCGAAGAGTATGAGAAATGACTGTCTTCTGGGATGTTTCCCGCGTAGTCTCGTAGAAATTAACCTGCTTCTCAGAGATACTTACTGCCCTGATGATAAAAGGCAGTCAGCATCTCCGACACGTTAGTCAATTTCTACCAGACTACGCGGCAAACATCCCAGAAGACAGTCATTTTGAATCGCTGTCTATTCTGAGAATCAGGCGAAAAAACATAAATACACTCCGCTATAGAATTTTCGAGTCATAAAACTTTAAAGCAGGTGAAATGCAGAATTACTGCTGACCTTTAAGAGTTACGGAATTGATTCTGTCTATAAATGGACGTTCCCATACGCTGCGTACAGTAGTGCAAATAGCTGGAAGGTTCTTCAGCAATCCGATAGTACATGACAGCCAAGTGACGTAGGAACAAAGGCATCACTGTGACTAGTCACGCCATGTCGGACGTCCGTCATCATTATTGCAAGGTGTTACTGATTGGCCGACAGCCACCAATCGCAACATTGTTATCATCGGGTTCTGGGGTACTTGATCCTCAGGGCAGGGTGTGAAAGAATGACTGTGAGGGGTGAGGGGAGGACGGAGTCCCTCATATCCGCTTGCAAGAAAGAATCATACAAAAATTATTAACACTTCACCATTACAAAGATCTACTGATTGACGCTGTTTATGAAACTGATCGTTGTTTAGTCTGAGATTCATACGAAGCCCATAAATACACTCTGTGAACAATGCACAGAGTTACAGACTGCTAAAGCAGGTGGTGCATATAGAAACCACTCCATTAATTCTTTACCTTGTCACTCAATGGTGATGAGTAATGAACTTCATACCCTGTTAGCTTTAGCCTAGAGAAAGTGCTGTTTGTACTCATCGGGTATGTGGTTTGAGGGGCACTAGTCTGTGAACGTCTTAGCAAAAAGAATATTCCTTGCCTCTACCGGGAATCAAACTCCAAACTTCCAGCACATAGCCAGTCATTTTAATAAGTAGACAAATATTTTGATTTCTCTATATAGGCCTATAACTTTATCATTTCGGATATGATGAAAACTTATTTTTCAGAAAAGTAATTAATTAAAAGCAAAACTTCCATCTTGGTACTACTGATGCAATATGATCACTACAAAGCGTCATTATGTAATTATATTCACTTACACTTATCATCTGATACAACTGCAACCAATAATGACTAGATAATGCATAGAATACATTATTAACCGCTAATATCTTGCACGTGTAGGTCTAGACTGCTTTATTAAAACTAATACCAATGAGAAAAAATAAAGAGAATGTAAAAGTCGCTGTACTCGTGTTTAGAATTTTCCTATCAGACCGATTATCCACTTCTTGTCCACTAGCTCTTAGAACTTAAAACATTACGTCGGTGTTAACAGTGACACAAGGAATAAGTTTCACTATCTTACGAAAAATGCGAACAACTCAGAGAAAAAAACATAAAACTATTCGATTTGAGGTTTTCGCAGCGGTGAGTATGAAGATTTCTGTCTTCTGGGTTGTAGCGCTGTGTAGTCTGGTCGATGTTTACCAACGTTTCAGAGGTCATACTGCCTCCGTCATCAGGGCGATTCTTAATATGAAGATTTCTGTCTTCTGGGTTATTGCGTTGTGTAGTTTGGTCGATGTTAACCAACGTTTCGGAGGTGATACTGCCTCCGTCATCAGGGAGATTCTTAGTATGAAGATTTCTGTCTTCTGGGTTGTTGCGCTGTGTAGTCTGGCCGATGTTTACCAACGTTTCAGAGGTCATACTGCCTCCGTCATCAGGGCGATTCTTAGTATGAAGATTTCTGTCTTCTGGGTTGTTGCGCTGTGTAGTCTGGTCGATGTTTACCAACGATTCAGAGGTCATACTGCCTCCGTAATCAGGACGATTCTTAGTATGAAGATTTCTGTCTTCTGGTTTGTTGCGCTGTGTAGTCTGGTCGATGTTAACCAACGATTCAGAGGTCATACTGCCTCCGTCATCAGCTCAACAACCCATAAGACAGAAAGCTTCATAAAACTATTCGTCAGAAATAAATAATGCGCCTCTCTGTACAGAACACAAATACTCTATCAGTAATGAACTAAACGTTTTGTAAGTTATTTTTCTTAGTCTAATAACTATTTGATTACAACCATCTGCGTCAAAACAACACAGATCCAAACTGTATTTCATACGAAGTGAAGGTTTCCGACATACGATATCACAAACATACCTGCGTGTGTGAATGCCACTTGTAGACGATGATCATGAGTCCTTGTTGCTCGAAAATGACACCTAGTTGCCATGGCATTGCTTTACGCTAGCAATCACAACTTGTTAGCAGCCGTCTGGAGATGACGGCACAAAGCAGCTGGAAGACAAACCAGAAATTAGCGGTTACGCTAATGATTAAAGCCCAACACATTGAATTAGTGCAATCCTAATACGGCAAAGATACATAATTAGAAACTTAGGAAGGGGTTCACAGGCATCAGGGAAGAACAAGACATCACAAAACGCGTATACAAATATATCTCCATAAACAACGATACTGTATCAATGTCTCGGGTCGTTACAATCAAATGACACACAATTATTCGCTAATCATAACCATCTTATCATCATTCGAAACAACTTAACTTCTGTATTTGTTACAGTGTTGTTAAATAACTTCAGATTCATTCCAACAACAGTGCTCAGAAGCGTATGAACAGCACTAAATAGCAGACACAATTATAATATTTATTTGTTGTACAACAAGGTAGGTCTAAGTCAAATGCAGTTCCTATCGATTTAAGCCCTTCTTCCTGAACACCAAAGCACTCATTCCATTCCTCTAGATCGGCATCGTGTAGTTCACCTACATTTAGCGTCGTTATATAAATCACAAACCAATCAATCAGATAGCTTGAAGGTAGGATTATAAAATTCTTCAAAGGAAATCGAAAAAGTGTCTCTAATACAGAGTGAGAGACTCTGAAGTTCAGAGAGTACACTTACAACTGAAAATATTTAATGACTACCAGCTCAGTACTTTCACTAAGCACCCACAAACATTGCAGGTGATTTTTTTAAAACGAACACGCCGAAAATATCGGCTGCCATTGCAAGCACTTCTACGCCGTAACGTAGAGGTCACAGGTTCGGATCTTGCCGGTGACCGTCTATTCTGAATAAATATGTATCGTAGTTTTCCTCAGTCCCTCAAGGTGCCTGGATGTATCTTAAAATTGTCCACTACAACTTCCCTGCAAATCCTTCCCAATTCATCATTTACAGGAATACGCCTATACAATTCGACATTTTATAAAATTCAGCTGAACAAGCGACATTAATTAACTCAAGAATCGACAAAGTCACAAAATAAGCACGCTAGTATTTACGGGCGCTTTGAAATAGTATCGGTTTCTTTTACGGTTTGCAGTCTGAAAAAAAAATTCAATAATTGGAACAGTTCACATCATTTGCAGACTGCACCAATACTAATACGCGAATAAGTACAGGACGTGGGGAATGCGAGATTGCAGGTTCTCACGGCTACGAGTATTAAGATGACTTCTTGCCCCGTACAGTCTGGTGAAAATTGACTGACTTCTCAGAAGTAATTTTCCTCCATTACCAACAACTCTGATGGAGGCAATGAGCAATTTTTATCAGACTACACGGCGCTGAAGAAAAAAGTTCAGGCCCCCCTAGAAAATAACACCAATTAAAACATGAGGGCAAAATTAACAAAAAGGGCTTTAATGACTGTTCAGTGCTAATATGGAGTCTATTTCTGGATCATAGCACCGGATAAGTGCAGGCTGCAGTGCCGAAATTTCGGAGATCGTTAGCGTCTCGATTTTCAATATTACGTCACTTATCAAATAATCTGTTTTGGTCTAGACGGAAGGACTTCGATTCACTATTGTGTCATTCTGAGTTAATTTTCACCACTAAGGTCTGCTGTACGGACTTACAGAGTACCTGAAGATAAAAAGTCACTCGGAGCGTATAACAGTTCCTTATTCCAATAATGTTCTATTTAGACTTCAATAGCATGGGGCTCAGACACAGGGAAGAATCTGCTTCTGCCGAGGACACTGAAGACAATAATAATGTAAGAGAACAGGATGTGTGTTCCAGCGACAGGACAGTTCAGCTTCGTGCAGATCTATTGTGCCACTGAAACATGGCTGCTTCCAGTCAAACGACTATCAATCAAATGCCACGATGTATAAAGGGGACCAATCAGCTGTCAGTCACAGGTAGCAAGACAATAATAATAATAAGAAAACAGTACAGCAGATTTCTAATTCCCCTCCCATCAACCACACGACAGGGAACTACTACCGACTGCAACAACGGCACAAGTGACACTGTAGGATTTGATGTTCTCAAGGTGTACTGGGTTGTAGAACCGTGTAGTCTGGTAGATGTTTACCGGCGCTTCAGAGACCATTGCTGCCTCCATCTTCAGGACAATGAGTTAATATGAAGGCAGCAAGCACTTCTGCAATGTCAGCAAACTTTTACCAGACTACATGGCGCTACAACCTAGAAGACAGTTATCTAAGTGACACTCAATACAAAATTACAACAGTGTACATTTTACTACATTATATTACCTGCTTAACTGACACACAGACTCCATTTTGTCCAGCGATCAGTCAGTACAACAAATTAAGTATTATCGTAAAACTGCAGTGAACCTTCTTGAATTTACTGACTACATAAGCGACTATTAGCTTCCTGAGAAGAGAACGATTACATAGAATTTAATAATTTGTTTTCTGTTATTAACACTTATATAATTAAAATTATTTTCACTACTAGGTAACGTTTGTAACAACTGTCTCAAAGCATTATAGTGCAGTTCGTCATAAGGCTCTGAAGAAAACCACGCAAATATCGACCTTCTCTGGCTGGTGATCTATTGGTTGACACTTCCCAGGTACATCGCGATCAGAAATAAACTCCTCTATCACTGATCAAAATCTTGGTTTAAAATTGAAATAGAATAAAATGTAGTGACAATCGTGCCTTAGACTACTGTAGCACGGACATCATGAAGCCCCCCACCCTGAACAATGCGCCATCCATTATATGAAATGAGAATTTAACAGCGCAATGTTGTCCAACCCACTTCTATCATTCTGTTTTATACAGGTATGGAAAATGGCTTTAAATTGATTGTATCAGACTACACGTGAAGACCAGAAAATATCACCACTTGATTATTGTAATTAATTCGTATGTGGCAGCCATCTTTTAAGTGGCGTGCACATTCTTCATGCTAAATCAGACTTTTTTCTCATAAGCTGTACGCAAGTAGCCACAGTGTCTTGTTAGAGGCTTCAGCGCGCGTAGGTAAGAAATTACGACAATAAATTCAGAACAATAAAAGATTTTAAAAAGTCTGAAGAAAATCCGTTGTTTCCTTTTCTTATTCAACATGGACAGGATTATTTAGCCTATTTCAGGCTCAAATGTAGTTCCAAACAACATTTTAACGCCTTTCTTAATGCAACTAGAAAGGTTTCTCTACTTCATGTACC
Organism: Zootermopsis nevadensis; assembly: GCF_000696155.1. The sequence continues at coordinate 166,053 of NW_019062837.1, forward strand.
GGACGGACATTGATGAACAGTTACTGAACGTTGTTGAGACTCTCCTACGTCTTAAATGTTCCTAACACCATCTTTAATAAAGATGTGAGGCTTTCAAGGTGGTTAGAGTTCGAATCACTTTCTTCTAGTGTGACATCGTTTATCTTTTAGGTGGCTAATAAAATTTCGGAGGAAAATGCTGCCTCCATCTTCATATTATACTTGTCACAATCAAGAAATATCAGGTGAAATTAAGTAATTTATTCTAGAAAATGTATACAAGAGTTTTCGTAGAGAAAACGATGATCCGCTTTTCTACTACCGAAGATTGGATTAAGGTGGATTAGGATAGGACCTTCGACGGGATCTTGTATACAACTGTAATTAACATTCAGTATGAATATAAAACGGCTAGGAGTTCTCTGACCAGCTAAAAGACCACCAGATTATCAGGAACTTTCCGCTACATGAATTCAGTCAAATATGCAATTATATTTTGAACAGTTTCAAAGGAAATGTCCACAAGCTTCTGCAATTAAAAAGTGAATAAAATTCTCTTCAGTCTTATGTTCAAATTTATCATCACCTTTTTAAAGACAAATGCTGTTTTACTTCAACATCTGCTTTTATGATTATTTTTGCGTTATAATGACTGTTTGCTAACCACTACTACGTGTTTAAAAAAGACAGAGTCACAACACTGGCAGCTTTATGGTCGAATTTACCCGAACTCCTTAATTGCCATTGTAAATAAGCAATAATGGATGTTTTCTCAGAGACTCGTCTACAAACAAGACATCATGTCTTCTGGGCCGTTTGCACTGTCAGGATCAAGTGCATTCTACAAAGTGCTTCTGAAATTTACCGTCTTCTTGAGGTCTAATACGTGATATTCACAGAACTGTCTGCGGCCTTTCGTGTTTATTCTGACAAAGGATGATAATACATTCCACGGCCACCTTCTACCCTGTCCGAATCAATGTTAAAAATCTTAGTAAGCGTTGATTGGTACACAGGTGCTGGGCTACAATAGCACATCTGCAGTTGGTTCATGTCACCTGCTCTGTTCTCTTCTAGCTTGGTCTGGTCGCTTAATCGAACAAGTTGAAAACTCCTGCACTAGACAGTATTGTGTGTTCACAAACATTTTTAAGGGCTCTATAGCACCATCTTCGGCTTATAACTGAACGGTAAGCACAAATCTCGGGTCTCAAATAACAACTTACAAAACTTTCCAGGCGACCACTATAAAATTAACAAAACAAATGAGCAAAGCGATATCTAATGTGGGCTGTATACTTTCTAAGAGTTTCAAAGAAACATGAACATACGTTGTAATTCTTTTCTTTCTTGTCTTCTAATTCAAATGTTTCTCGAAACTGACTATTGACAGAACTGCTTAGATTTAAAAGGTATTACGAACTGATCAATGAATGCAGTGTACAGCCTACAATACGCGTTGGAATATACACACTGGTTTGAGATCATTTTTTTAAATCATCATTTTAAATTATTATAACCTCAAGCATGTCTCGACGGATTCAAAAATCGTGTAAGAAATAAAATAGCCATGTTACGACAGAAATGTTCAATGTGTGCTATTTTCCCGTCATTTTTAACCGGTAATTATCTAGTATAATTATAAATTACGAGTTTAACGAAATTCTGTAATAGGTAACCTCTGACAAAATATTACCTAGCATTTATCATCGAATATCTGAGTCACAGCGAAGGACGTAAACTATCGGAAAGCAAACAAGACTCGTTATTACACAACGAACTAGTGTCTGGAAGGTGTGTAAGCATCACGTGACAAAATTGCAGGAGAGTAAGCTCGTGGTTTGCCTTAATAAAGTAATGAACTTAACTGGGTTGTCTAGGCAACCAGAGTAATTGTGTAGGCCCTAATTAAATGAATGGTGGCTCGGATGCCGGGGGTCTGCCCAGGCTGTAATTGTTGACGTGTCCTAAGATAGGAAGATAATACATTTCTTTTTCAAGTTTTTATTTTTTAAGTAATCTACGTATTTCCGAGCTCTCGACTTATGCCGAAAATTTAATTGACAATATATATTTTACCGTTAACAAATTCTGTATGATGCAACACAGTGATTGTTTTATGCATTGAACTCTTACGAAGCAACGACACATTCCTGAGTATATACGCAACGTAAGCTCGACTGTTAACTAGACCAGTGTAAGTGAATCCGAGAACTCTGAACGAGAACATTTTAGGCCCTACTTTGACATTTACTGGAATCCAGCATTTGTTTTATTTCTGACTTAGCAACTCGCGAAGCTGATTACTTCAGTGAGTAAAGTGGCTTCATCACGGACACCGATGAAAGTGGATGAACTATATTGTCATACAGACTTTCACTTTTCTAAATTTTCTATGCAGGTTAAATAAGAGAAAAGAATTTATAACGCCTTACGATAAGGAATGATGAATGAATGATACCAAAAGACTGAATATGATAAAAAAGAAATGTGAAATTACAAATAATCTGTTGGCAAGCTATAGTTATAGGGCAGATGAATAATGAAAGCAAACCATTTCTATTAGTGACAATGCGTTAAATGTCCACTAACAGGAACTCAGACGTATTATGGTGCAAACGTCAAATGGGATTTTTTTTTTGAAACCAATTAAAGTTGAGTTTAATGGAGAAATTATCTACTGAGAATGAAGAATTATAAATCATGGCTTGCTCTAATGTAATTATTGTGAATTATGATATTTCACGTGAAAGAAAGATACTTAATTACTTCGTTAGCGAACGTAACTTTTTAAAAAATGCTAGACAGATCTGCTAACAAAGTCAACTCTATAAAAACTGTTAAACTATTTGCAGTTATTCGCGATTCTGCAGAAGCTTCGGGTAACATAATGGACTAGATAGCAATTCCGTAATTAGTTATATAAAAGAAGCTAAAGTACAGGAATTGACTAACTGGTTACTCGACTTATCCTGCGGAACGTTTCATAATTATGAGTGATCTGTCCGTCCGTCTGTCCGTCGGTCCGTATGCATGTTTGAGCGCCGTTCTTGACACAAAGGTGTTGACAAATGAGGAATAGCGAACGTTTACTGAACTTTTCCAGTAAACATAAACTGAACCACTTTATACTCCACAAAAATTTCGGCCAAAGTGCTAGGCTATTTAAACTTTATGAAGTATGAAGTTAATCTAACAACACACCTATTTAAACTTTAAGTTATTCCCAACCTCAAAGAAAAATAACGCATTTTCGTTACAAATACCAGATAACGATGCTTATCAAAATAATCGCTGTTTATTCTGAGGAAGATAAGAAACTCATAAACACTTTCTATGTTGGCAATGCGAAGTCAATAAATGTTAAAAGCCGGTGGTACATATAGTTACCAATGAGCTATTATAGGGTTAAGACAGACTACTTATCGAACTTCTAATTTTTTATAAGAATAAGAAATGCGGAAGGTAAACTTGATTTGACAATGCAGAAGAAGAATTAATACTTCGTCAAATTGTAAATAGAGACACTAAATTAAGATAAACAATTCTACGGAGTTCTTAAAAGCTAACAGTTTCCAAGGTAGTCAATAAATTTCGATACATCTTTAGAATCGGCTATTTTCTGTTTTACGTGTCTGTCATTGACGTTATTCAACGCATTCCACGACGTGTTGGAGACAGAAGCTGAACACTCGCCTTCATGTATGTAAACACACGGAGCTCAACCTCCATTCCTCAATTCGTCTTAATTAAGCACCAGCTAAAATAATTAATTTTCAATTCTGGGGTCAGAAAAAGTACAATGGTCGGGAAACCTGCGATGATCTAATTTGTTTACGAAGCCTTACAAAAGTACGTACGAAGACGGCCCACACACGGAAGGACAGACGTGGCAAAGTAAGCAACAAGCTCTGGCAAATTGTAAAACCCAACTTAAAACGAATGAAAGATTAAATTTAAGTTCAGTAACTTCGAATAAAGCTGACAAATGCTTGAGAAGAGACATTTAAATCTAAAGTGTTCTGATATAAAACACAGCAAAATATGCAGTGTACTTCTATGGCGTTTAAAATTACTAATCACTTATTATGCAAGAAATTAACTATGCGGTCACTGAAAACTAAAAATAAAGAACTCTGCCTCTCCCATATCTTATTACTTACTATTCATTATGATAATAGCAGCACCAATGAAATGAGCAAAACATCAAAACCAATAAAGCTTCATTCAATTAACCAATCTTTTAAACTGCCATCTTGTTGAACTATTTAACACAGAAGTCGATAAAGTAAACTCTGTCCTGAACTTGAATCGTCAATTTCCTTTCAAAGGCCACGACCAAACTACACAGAAAGTGTGTTCCAGTGCCCTCCCCATTGAACTAATTAACGACATAATTACATTTATGGTAACAGAATACTGAGAAGTCAGCGCTGGTAGATGTAAATATAACACAAAACAAACAACACATGTCGAAACAAAAGAACCGCCTCTACTCTACCCCTTTTTAATAAACCAAAACGCTTTCGAAAAACAATCCCATTTTCTTTAAATCTCCCCTCTCCTTCGAAAACGCAAAGAAAAATCCGTCACAAAATGACGACACCAAGAAGCAGCAGGCTCGTCTTTGTTTTGTTTGTTTGTCTGTCTTTTCTTCTCCTGCTTCCATTCAGACGCCGGCCGGACGCCATTCTTGTGTCTGCTTCATCGAGAGAATGAGATAGACGGCAATTACGAGAATTCAAAACGGGAGGGTGCGCTCAAGTAATAAAATATATAATAAAAACAAACTGGAACCAAAAATCTTATCTGAGTACCAACCACAGAGAACAGACAGAGAGAGAGAGAGAGAGCTGATTGTCGTCTTGTTTCTTCGCCCTCGTGCGCTGTGACACGGTCATCTCGATTAAAGACGTACGAAACAACAGACAAACGCCCGCCCGCCCGACCGCTTGCCGGCAGAAACTAAATACCTTGGCAGGGGCACTCAACAGGACTGCACAAACACAAAATGCCGATATTTAGAACAGGATAAAGACAGCTCCAATGCCGCTTCCAGAAATTTTAGATTCATTTAGCGAGATTTTTTCCTTCCTTTTGGACTCTATCCAAGAAGCGCGGATCTGTCTTATAAATCACTCAAGGTCTTTCGTTGAAATCCTTTTGCACTTTTTATAAGTCACGCTATCGGCTCTGTTAATAAAATACAGGGTGATTCATCTGACTGTTGCCTTAACTTACCCTTGATCTACCTTCGTCTGCGTCAAAATAATTCTTGCAATTTGAAGATAGAGAAAGAACCTTAAATTGTTGCAAGAATGAGTAGTGCACAATATTCGGTATTAAGATACATCGAAATGATGCCAAAATATGCCGACAAAGGGTAGATCAACCAGAAAGAAAGAATTTATCCTGCTCCACCTGA
>NW_019062837.1:171561-212987 GCF_000696155.1 Zootermopsis nevadensis
ACTTTTATACAGTTTTACATTGAACACTGGGTTTTACATTTCTTAATTCCTGTGAAGTTTCTTATAATTTTACATGGGCTTTGGTGCCTCACCATAATAGAGGAATAATGACTGAGGATGGGAACAAAGTGACGAAAAGAAATTTTAGACCTAAGCAGAGAAAGTAAGAGGTCAATGAAGATAACACATCATAAACATACAATAAATGCTGACTGTAACAGTACAACAGAAATAGGCCTCAGTTCTATCCCCGGAACAAACTCACGTGTAGCTTTTGTTTTCCTGTAATGTTAATAGGAAGGATGCAGAAGGTTTTGCATTTTACATAAGATAAATTAAAGTTTCTCCTGTAACTCAGATGGTTGTCTGAGCGTCGCGAAAACCATTAACGCTCTAAATAACTGCGGCCGGCGCCACTATGGGCGTCTCGTTAAATTACATAAGGAAAAGAGCAAAAGTGAAACAAATATGTAGACACACGTAGGTTTACTGACCGTTAGAAACTCTGTGATGTTATATATTATATTGCCCTGGATACAGTCCGAACACATAACGTCAACTGGAATTCATTATCCTTGCATTTTCATGTTAACACTTCATTTATTTATCTGTTTCGCGTATCATAATGCAGATTCATATCCTACACTAATGTAGTGTTCATAGCACTGCAAATGGAGATCTGAAATTCACGAATTATCTTTTAAAATCTTTCTTGGTTTCCTATTCATGCTAACCCAAACAAGCGTGATCATTTCCATAAACCCAGATATGTGTTAGCCCATGTGTCAATGTTGCATTGAAACCGGCCTGCTTCCGCCACTGCCCAACGCTGTCGCCATGGGCGCTGAGTTGTTCACGGGGGTTGCAGGCTGGCTGGAGAAGAGTGCACACGTCAGGAAGGACGTAGAATCGCTACTTCCGGAACGCGGTCGAGTCAAAAGCAAAGTGAAACGCGGAGACGTGCAATTATCGGCCGATGAATTCAGCGCGCGTGCAGCCAAGCATGGGGTCACGGCGCTACAAGTACCCGAAGCTACCGTATTGAATGAACACTGGAAGCGAAAAGACAGAACAGATAGCGCAACTCTGTCAGCATTCTCCCTTGAAGTTCACAACAAAGCTGAGAGAACATTCCCTCTCACTTTTCGAAGAGTCCATCCATTACCTAATTAAATCACATAGAGAATAAAGCAGGCTGGCTCGTGTATCGGTTAAGTTATAAATTTGTACTCGGGAAGTACTAAAATCATATCTCGATTTTCCTCAGTCTCAAGGAAGACTCTGAGACAGAATTATGAAATAAGTCCCTTTCAAAATCTACACATACTTATCATTCATAATAATATTTCCTTACCAGCAGATTCTACTTTTCCTTAGTAGGTGGGACAGCGTCGTTACACAACTAAAATTCATGCAGTTAATCTGACAGAATTAATTGCAGAGTTTCTACGAAACTTGGTGCCAAAATCATGCCATTGGAACATCCCAAACTAGATATATTTTTTCCTCAGATTACTCAGTAATTAATTTTTGTAATAGACCAAATTTAACACCCGTGCAGCAACGATGACTTTAACTGAATTCGAGATTGATCTCTTCTCTGCTTAATTAATGACGCTGTACGGACTGCGTATACTACTAGGGATACAATTTAAATTATAGGAAGATTATGGCCAGTCCCTCGGTAGGTACATGTAGATACCTGTCGTTACCGATCTTCCGTCACGTTAGGGAAGCTGAAATTCGAACCGGACACTTCCCGAAAGTAAGTCGAAAGTTCCACCACTGAGATTCGCCCAGTCTGCTTACGAATGTAGTAAGAACTGGCGGAAATATCGACGAGAAAATTATTATGGCGCGGTTTTCTTACTCTTGTGCTTAGAAGATTACGAACTCTAAAATTATATATTTTCCCTGCTTTAAAGAGTCAATAAAGACAGGTAAAACAACGTAACACTCTGGCGTTAATCAAGATTAGTCTGTGGAGTTTCATGTTAGGCTGTACGTGTTAGGGGCTGTGTGGGCGTCGTTCCAGCACGTCGTCAGGACGCCGACCGCACCCCCATATACCGCCAAACTCTTAACTGCCCTTGCTTCTTAACGAGCGACAGTATAACAAATGTTCTGGAAAAGAAGGTGGACACAAACACGCGATTTAGAGGGTGTCTCAGGAGACTGAGTCTGGCATCGGTGCTACAACAGAATGTCTCAGACGGTACTGTGATGGCGCTTCAGAAGACTGAGTCTGAGAGCAATGCTACAGAATGTCATGACAGACAGCTAGAAAACAATGGTCATATTGTTTAAGAACAGACTGTAAGGATACATCACAACACTGCAACAAAAATAAATAACACTAATTGTCTCAGAAGATAATATGAGGTTACTACATGAGACATCGTCATAAAAGTATGATACTGGATTTCTAATAACATAATCGTGAGTTTGCCTCATGATTTAGCGTCAGAAATCAAGGACAATATCTAACACAATGTGAGCGTGCCAAGTCGGAAAGCCCCAGAAAGAAATTACACAAAAAAGTATTACAAACTTTACACATATCTTCAGGCTTGGCGGGCTTCTGCGAATAAGATAACGGACCTTCGGGTTCCATAAAAGCTAGGCGTTCTAAACAGCTGAACTACTATTAACTAATGAAGATTTCTAATTTAAAAAAAATACTACAGAATATTAGAATAGCATTTAAAGTTTACATTCTAATTGTTAAATTATTTTATCAAACATTTAATATAAAGTATTGCATTGCATGAGCTAGAATAACAATTCAAATATGATATTTATATAGATTAAAGCCTGAAAGAGTGGAAAAAATCTTTTTACTTAAAGATGTGCATCAATGTTAATCTGCACTGAATCAATCATACAAATACCAAAAAAAAACTCAGAGTAGGTTATTTTTAAAGATGTTACATGTTCATTAAACGGTTAATTACTGATACCGCTTGACCACGGGAGAGTTTTCTGTCCTTACATAATTCAGATCTAACCCGTCAAGCTGCTGAGTACAGTCGTTCAGAGACTGCAGAATTTCTTGGCACTCTCTAGAATGGGCACCTCACCCCACGGTGAGCGTTGCAACACTGTGTAAGCCACGCCTCCATTCTGTTGTCATCTCATGTTATGAGTCTTGGACACGGAATGCAATATCCACACAGTGGTCCAGCACCAGCGTACAGTACAGAGCGGCAAACGGCGAGCCGTGATACTCCTCCTGCAGCCTAACAAAGCATGAAGACGAACAGAAACTGACTCCACGGAACAGAGCATTTGAGAAGCTGACAGTCGTTCATCTAGCCAATAAATTAAGCATTTTCTGCCAATAACTCATTTGTCGCGTCGTTAATATAACTTTGCTTCCATATTTTAATCGTGTATTTTCTCTAGGAACAGAAGTAAAAATAAGGAACACCAACAGAACATTCTCTTAACTTGCAGACCATTTATTAAGCATGCTCCAAGTCACAAATTATTCAGACTTTTCTTTAGTTAAATATTTATGGAATTCAAAAAGTGTTTCAAATAGGTTACAAACTGCAAAACCTCATGACATCTAAATTCCATATTACGTAGCCCTATACACTTTTGTTCAAACAGGAAGATTTGAAGAAATACAAAAAAAGAACGATTTGAGCTTCACGTAAAGAGGAGATTACACTTTACCGACACAAACCAATATTAAAATCTCCTACATTTCCTTTTACCTCTCACCACCAAATTTTATTCACACTTCATCAGTAGTTTCGGAGATGATTCATTCTAACTCACAGGCTACAGACGTGACCTCACAGACACGCTTTTAACTAACAGACGCTTTGTTCAAAGAACGCGTGAATCCGGTAACATCGCATTTGTAACAGTCCATTAATGAAATTCACTACCACACAGTCGCCATGGCATATCTTAAAAGTGTATCACATTTTGGCAACGACTTTACACGGATTCATCCTGAGTAAAGCGAGGATGGTGCTTGTGTGTGTGTGCGCGCGCGGAAGATGAGATGTTAAGGCTATCACAAGCTGGCGCGTCCATTCCTTCACCCCCTCCCCACAACCCTGACACAACACCCCCTCACTCCATGCTACATCGCTCCCCTGACAAAAGAAAGACGTCTGGCGTCGCCAGGCATCTCATCCATCTTACTGTATGTGTGCACAGTCGGGGAGAAAAGCGCCATTGCCTAGGCGGTGGGAGATGTGAGAACTGTTGTAGACAGTAGCAACAAGAAGCAGCATCAGCATCACGCAATTCGTCAATCTATTGTTATCCTGGTGGTAGCGGAGACGCCCCCTGCACAGTCTGCAATATAACAATGCATCCCGGGGTCTACATGGCAAAGTTCATGGACTGTGTAAAGATGTTAGACATCTCGTCAGGAAAGTATTTGAGAAGACATACAGCTTTCTAATTCTAAATCTGAATTACTCTGAAAATCACTTCAGATTGACAAAATTCTAGCAAAACTTTTGAAAAATTATTAACTTATCCGCCCAATATCTGTGCAAGAAACCAATGAGAAATTTGCCTCCAAAATACGCAGAATTCTGTATCTATTTCACATAAAATGTTATTCATTTTTGTCTATCAACTTCTTCTTTCTAACGCAACTGCTAAATACCTACAGACCAACCTATACGTCACGTTTACTAAAAAATTAAAATACACGAAGTATTAAAAATATGCACACAACCGTTACATACATCAGCATTGTGCATACATCTTTTTTGTACAACCTGTAAAAACGTAAATTATTTTTACTGTCTTTGAACGGGACATTAACTAATTTCAGTTGTAATTATAACCGTAAAGTAATTTCATACTCTTACACATTCCGACTGCCGCTATACGCTAACATTTCGGAAAGCTCTTACCGTTCGAAGTAACACATTCTTACATCACACACTTAAGTTTATGAAGTGCTGCTATAAAGTCTAGATACGTTCCTTGTAAAACGGAGGCTGTGAAGTGTAATTAATAGTATATAGCACTGCTTTTATCTCACGACCTGTTCAGTAGTAACATGCCATTTTTGCCACATGGCACAATCAGTCTATCAGTATAATTTCAGAAATAATAAAATCCCAAAGTCTAGCTTACTATCATGACTTGCATTCTTACGCCGAGAACGTACATTTCCACAACCCGTTTCTTAATTATATAGGTCTATCGACGGACAGCGCCCGCGTAGTACATCACATATACGTAAATTTTAAAATTAATGTTATTCACGTCTGACTCACGTAAATTAATTCGTATGTCATTCCACTGCACTTATGTGTCTGTGTTTCAGATGCTGGTTCATCACCTGCATTGCTCTTGGAGACTCGGCGTCATTACGCACTCTGGAAGTCAAACTCCGAAATTAAAATTTCTGGAGGAATGTGACACAATAATACAATAATTCAGGAAAAAACAAAAAAGGATTAAAGTGTGTCCAGAGGAACAAACATGTTTTTCAGGACAGTTCCGTCTTTGTTCTGTTTAATATATTATTTAACGACACGTTATTAAAAACATAGTTTCTATAGTTGAGATACTAAGATACTGGTTATTGAAAGGGTACGAAAGGAAGCCGTCCTTCGCTTTGTAAACGCACTTCAGCTTATTGGAAAGAAAAGGGAAAAAAAGAAGGACGAAAGAAACAGCAAATGCACTGCGATCTGAAGCCAAACTTCAAGTCACATGTACGCATGATCATGACAAGGCACAACTTAACAGAATTTCACCATCTGCAGGAAAGATGACTTCTTCAATTAGAATTTCTTGATCGCGACTCTTCCACCTTCTTTAACGAGTTGCGCGGGGAGTCTAGCGACCAGAGACCGGGGCGACGTTCCAGACCCGGCGCGGAACGAACCGCGCGCCACCTCGGCTCAGGCTGCGCTCCTGGCCGTGCAAAAGCGGCACAAAACTGGCTTATTTCTGGCGAGAAACTTACGCCTCAAAACAAATTCCAGTTTCGAAAGTGATATTCACCCAGACCAGTTACGTGACCAACAGACCATTCCGCTAACCAAGAAATTCCACGACTTTTACGGAAACCGAAGTTTCATTATCGGCTACACAAAATCCCGCCACATAAATCCAATCTACAGCCCTGAACCATATTTTCCCTAAGACACGTTTTAATATTATTCTAGGATCTAGACCTAGGTCTTCCATATGGTCTCTTCCCTTTAGGATCCCCAACCAAAATTTTGTATGTATTTTTATATACCTATACGCGCTACATATTCCGCCCAACTCATCCCCTTTGATTTTAATCACCCTATTTGCTGAAGTATAAATTATGAAGCTCCTCATCATACAATTTTCTCCGGTAACTTCATCCATCCTAGGTCAAAATAGTTTCCTTAAGGCAGCGATTGAATTCCCCACACTTACATGTATATGAGAACATTTGGTTAAGGAGAACAAAAATAGTTCAATTACAGCATCGAAAGTGAAATTATTATGAAGTGTGAAACAGATTTTCCACATGAGACAAAATTTAAAATTAAGATTACGAAAGGACATATTAATAATCATTCTGTAAATGGAATAATGGATGAATAGGCCTACCAAGAAAGATGTTTGACCAAAATGAACAATGATGACGTTCTGGGTTTTAGCGCCGAGCAGTTCCTCGGTAAATGCCAACGTTTCAGAGAGTACGTATACTGTCTCCATCTCCAGGGCTGAGAGGGATAACGTTCAGAAGATGGCTATAAATTAAAAACATGCTTGAACTTGGTGCGGGGAAGGAAAATGGAAGGATATCTATGGTCTTCGTGACGTATCCCAAAGAAGTAAGGAGGGACAGAACATTTATTCGGATGGGAGAAGTAAGAAATTTCCATTATATGTGTAAAGAAACTCTAAAAATCAACACAGACAGTAATTGGATTTAACTCAGGGCCAGATTCGATGGTGGACTTTGATGGCATTTCTGCTATAATAGACGTAGTTAGGCTAGTACGTAGTTAAGAATTTTCATTGCGTAAATACAGAAAATATGCGTCAAAGCACGGAAGAATGGCAAAAACACAGAAAACCCATAGCCCTAATAAAAATTAATGCTTCACTGCACCAAGTTTTAAACGTAGAATGCGACACCCTGTTTATTTGCGCGTGTGAGGGCAATTCATTGGCGGAAGGCATAGAATATACCACAAGATTTTGAGCTAGCAGTTTAGGTCCAACTTGTAGCCTACTTCAACCCTTAGATGACGAAAGCTAAATCACATGGCTAAATACACTTCCACTGAACCGTCCTTCCAGCAGCTTTCGTTGGAACCTTCCAGTATCTGCTGGAACATGACTGTCTACTAAAAATTACAAGACAGCTTTGTGAAAAACTAAACTACCTTCACTCCCAGATCAGCCGAGTGACTGTCAGCGATTATTCCCCTAACTTCAGGGCTATCACGAAATGAATATGACGCAATGTTGGAATGATAATTTGTAGGTAAAACGAAGAATTCTGAGAAATGCTTTCTCCAGTGCCATTTTGTCCTCCAAGAATCTCAGGTGAATTTATTCGGGACTAAATCCATGTCTGAATGCTAAGAACCCAGTGCCTCGTCGCCTCAGCCATGGTACGGCCGAACAATCGGTTATCCTCAGTTATTTCGTGGTTTTCGTAGTACAAATATACTGATTAAGAGTTTTCATTTTTTTCCTCATTTTGTCTAGCCAAATTCCGAGACAGTACCTTAAATTATGCCACGATCGCTTCCTTCCATATAATATCCGATTCATCATTCATTAAATATTTTATCAATCGGCCCTATAGTATCAGTTACTGACAGTGTCGTTAAATAAACCATAAAAAGAGGCGTAATAAAAATTACTAGGTATAAAGTAATAGTAGTGTCAGCGGCTTCATGACAGTTGTCTTCAAGTCTCCCAAATCGCCTTTTCCTTTCCACTTACTACGTCCAGAATTTCGTAAATTTCTCACTTTGTCCATCCATAATATATGCCCCTCCCACGTCATATTCCATGACTCAATAATCCTTATAATATAGTAAATGAAGAGTTCAAACACGAAACACTTCATTATGATGTTTTAAATGTTTTCTAACCTCATTTCAGTCCGACTTTCTCAATTCCAAACAGATACAGAGTGAGAAACGTCAGACGTTTCACTTAAAATAAATCGACAAGTGAGGTTATAGTTCAGTCTTTGTGTTTACGGGCCTATAAGAGATACATGAAGAACAAAGATTCCAGGACTGAACTGCAGCAAGCATTTCTCGAATTCAGTTTGTCCTTTGTATCATTATGAATTCAACTACAGACAAACATGCTATGAACATCCACCTTTAAGAAATATAACTTTGTGTCAGAAGCTTGAAGACCTATGCATAATGGGTGGATAATACTAAGATAGATATAGGATTGTTTTGGCATAGGATAGGGTCCAGTGCAGCTAATTATATAAACATTGGGTCTACATGCAGAGATTGGTCGGCTTTCCCTCTCTAGCACCCAGAAACCACATAATCATGTAGTACATATTTTCAGTAAAATGAATAGGCATATATTAGTTTAGGGTTGAGAACGCAGTACAAAACTGAATAAAACAGAACGAAATAAAGCACAGTAGATCCTAATATTACTTTCTGAGTAACCCTTGACGGAAGAGGATTAAATGCCTTATTTTATGCTCATAATACTAATAATTGTTAAGATTATGTAATTTACAAGCCTATATATTAAGTACTTGGTAAAGACCACTTTAAATACGAAGTTAAAATTCTTCTAAATTGACTTAATTATACTTCTAAGTATCAATAAAACTGAAAGAACAATTGACACACAGCATACAACACCGAATCTAAAACATCTCCGTGTCTCACAAGACGGATGGGTTGCAGAATTTTTTTAAAAATATTTCTACTGTAGAAAGAACACTTCAAAGCCAGACTTAAGCATTTTAAACACGCGTCGCATTTTATTCTATCTATTTTAATCTTACAATTAAAATCTATAAAAACAATTGATGGAATTGTGTTATATGCAACGTGTTTAAATTAGCTATGTGTACCTTCAAAATCCCAGAAGCAAATATTACCTACCACTTGTTACACTCTTAACATAACACAAATAATGATATATTAGAAGCCGGCGCTAAGTCTGGAGACTGAGCCGGGACAGGAGAGGGGAAGCAAAACGGGTAAGAAAGAGAGACACTGTAACCGAAGGAACATAAAACAGATAAAAATCAAGACGGCGAACTGTGTTCTTCATGTAACCGTGTCATGAACAGGGATGGGGTGAGGCTGCGTGTTTTCGTGAAGATGAGGATAAAACCAGCCGGGCGTAGCGCCGTGGAAGTCGGCAAATTGTCCGTCCATTCCGCTGTGAGCCAAGTAGCTGGCCTACTTTGTTGAACCGCAAAGAGAGAAGGCTCACCAGAACATCTAACTCTGTATACATGAAATATTACTGTCAATTTGACGCGTTGTCTTCGTGTATTACACTACCAAGAAACACCGTACGCTGCGTCGCCTTCCTTAGTATCAGGAGGTCACAGGTTCAAATATCAGCACGCAGACCGACCGTCCTGATTTCAGTTTTTGTGATTTCCTCCACGCAAAGACCGGGATAGCACTTTAAATTAAGCCACGATCTCTTCCTTGCCCTATGGTTCGACGCTAAAGGCCTACAGTCCGCGATATTAACAGCGTCGTTAAATACAGAACAAATGAACGAACCTGACATGATCAAATCGCTGTGTAGTGATTAGCACTTCACCTTCGTGCTCGAAAAGTATTCGATTTGAATCTCGATCACGAAACCGTTGGATTATTACAAAGACTTATCAGGGACTTCCTTAGTCACTCCTTGCAAACGTCATTATTTTCGATTAATTTTCGCAATTATCCTACTGAAAATAATAGTGTCTATATGACAAAGACAAGGAATAACTGATAAATACCCGGCAAAATGTATGTGACGAAGAGTGCTCAGGTTTCTTATAAAACTCCTCATTAAATAATTTTCCCTGCCCTATCAATTATCCCATCTTAGATCCAAATATTCTCAACACCCTGTTCACACATAAACACACACGTGCACTCAATCTATGCTCTTCTGTCTGGCTGAAAGACCACGTTTCATATCCAAATAAAATAAAAGATAAAATTGTAACTTTATAGTTTTAGTTTTCAGGAGTTTTATAGGAGAAGACAGACCTTAAGGACGTATTACAGGCCTAATCAGAGGCAACAAACTTATACAAGAATTATTAATTCATGGCAAATTAAGAGCACGTGTCTTTAAAGCGGATGCGATTAATTTTATTACAAAGTAAACTCTTGTTTCAGACACAATAACATCACAAATTTCGTGTGATTTTATCGACATTTCCTCCCCCTCCCACACACACATCATTTACAGAAGTGGACTAGGTCACCCGGCCTTCAGGGTCCATCAGATAACTATTTGGAAATATCGATCAATCAACAGAAACCACCTGCAGTTACCAGTCAACTAGACCACAATTTGAATATCGAATGTTGTAACGTATCATCGCTAATTGTGCTAGTCCTCGGTGTTTGTGTCACTTCCTGGTGGCAATTAATCAAACTAATCCTTCATGTTAACGCTTTCAAATACATTAATTCGTACAAAGGTCCTAATTAAATGCGTTTTGTTTAGAAGTGTAGATTTAAAATCAGGATACAGTACTGTCACGTCCACTGGAAAGGATGTAGCGTCTGAGTTTCTTAACACTTTTCCCTCTCGTGTAAGTAGTGCAACAGAAAACTAATTATTCACAAACTGAAAAGACAAAAATGCGTAGTTCTTGTACCATTACACGTGTTCAAAAAAAATTCATGTTACCCTTTCGTACGCTTAAGTAACAGCAATCAGTAATCATGATATAACTTATTATCAGAATCAGGAGCTGCAAGAGTTTTAAATACTGAATTCATTATTTACCTGTTATCCTTATTGTTTTAATTTTTGGTTAGCCCTTCACACTCCCACTATGCATGAGCGGTAGGCTCGCATTAGTCTTCGTTATTAATTTAAATCTTTCATAAAGTTACCGGCCATTCTGTTCCATAACTTCGCTACAATTCGTATGATCATGATAATTTTGCTCCACCAGCTACAAAATAATTTTAATTCTCTTGTAAATATGTACTTTATTTCACTATTAATCAACATTTCGCAACACCGTTAAATTACACACAAAAAGTCATAGAACCAGTAATAAAAACTAAACTAATATTTCTCCCTGAATGAAGTTTACTGTGTGGTTTCTAGTATTGCTGTTCTGATAGAAGGCCGCATAACACTTGTATTTGAGACAGTTGAAGGGTGGAAAGGTGAAAAATGAGTAACTGGCTGACAGCTGCTTCACAGCGATTCGTTTAAACCGCAAAGAATATGAGAATACACAGCCTAAAGCAAATCCGAACACAATGCTGTTCGAACACAGGGCAGCTTACTTGGTTCGAAAGACGATCGGAGATTTGATGCTCGTCTGTGCCATCCTGAGGAAACAGTTGCCTGATCCCCCATCCAAGGAGCAAAATCTATTACCTGACTAACATAATTTAGACAACCTATGATCATAACAGATTGTAGCATTAAAAAGGGCTAGACGGACTTATTATTATGATATTTTTCCGATTTGTCGATTACGGTGTAGAATCGAAATTAAACACGACAACAGTCCATGCATTTTCCCCGAAAGCCATCACAACTTGCTTTAATGAGACAGTATATACAAAAGATGACAATTGATTGTGTTATTAACACTTTTCGCTTCGTATGTTTCTGTTATGCCAAGAAACACTGTGTTAATTGTTTAGCTCAAGTCCCGCCCTTCTAAAATACGAGTCACAGGATCTGGTGACACATCTTGATCACTATTAGTTTAATATTACACAACGGGGTTCAGTCCATCATAGGCCTTCAGCCCACAATTGTCCAGCGTCCAGGTAAATTCTGGGATAATACGAAGGAATTCTCAGACTGGCGGCAAGCTCGCTCGTTGTTCAAGAGGATCCCCGGGGTGGGACGTTAACTAGAGGCCATGGTGGTCTCGCATCTCCAGCTGTCGAGACGGCCTCTCTGTGTGCAGGTCCGCCCGCCGCCCGACAGACTGGATTCTGCCCTAATGTGCCTGGCGAATTGCCACGTTTCAATTAAACTGAAAGCCTCTTCACCAGCGCCGGAATTCAATAACACTGCTGCTGACAATGACAGTGACGCAGAACCCGATAAAAAGCGACGACACTCCATTTTCGAACAGCACACTTGTTTAAAAAGAAAATATTTTTGTATGAAATTGAATTGGGCCCGATAAAATATGCTGCAAGTCTCATATAAAAATATTAAATTTTTGCCCTAAACAATTCTGGGCCTGAAAGCCAAGCTCAATGACGCTAAGATAAGTGTTGGCTTCTTGAAAATGGTGCAGATCTACGTCAGTGTTTATCTAGCCCCGGGAAGCTTAATTTTTTAGACACCTTATAAAATAAAAAATGTTACCTGATATCAGAAAACACATTTTGTTTCTGTCGTCAGCACTTGGCAGTACCTGTCGCTGTGAGCAACTGTTTATCTTAGAGGAGGACGTCAAACAGCTAAGATGCGGCATAAGGACGAAAATAAATTAATGCGTGCGGATAGCAACGAGACGAATTAAATCTCATACTGAAGTGTTACAAAAGCAAGAACAGTTTCAATCCCTCACTAATTAACGGTACCGATTTTGTTGAAGTTACTGAGTAACATGTGAACCTACTTGCGATATTAGACCTAATTTAGTGGCATTTATAATAAACTATCAGGACGTTTAAATAATTTATCCTCATTTAATAACCTTGCGGCCAGGAAGCCGACAAAGGAGAGGTGAATGTGGTCAAAGGTCCGGAAAAGGTTGAGAACTCAGGTGTTCTAGTTTATATTATGATTTCTGTTCCGGTAGCTAAGTTAAGGCCAATATTCTTCGGAAAGTTTCGGTTATCACTAGCAAGAGAGAAGAAAACCACATTTAGATACGTCGTAAGATTCCGCGATACTGCAAAATTTATCTGTATTTAAAAGCGAGCGTCTTGTTGCATGAACACGACACCCAGTCAGCAGTCCGTCCGTCACGTAAAAAAGTCCGATTTAATCCGAAACTTTTGTAAAGCTTTTCACGTTCCTACTGCATACAACGTTATCCACAGCCTGAAGACCCTAAATAGGATCTCGAGGCGCCATTCTTCCACCCACCTTAAGAGTCCTGTCTAATAGGACCCAAATTTTCAGCTCTATTACACACTTGTACCTGGTTCATTGTGGGCTCCTTATGGGAAATTGGATTGTACAGATGTGGCACAGTGTCTGCGACTTCCCAGATGAAAATAGACCCCAAATTTGTGGCAAGTTACAAAGGATGCTCTGCTACAATGCCATGGGATTTACTTTCAAGAACGAAGTTGATCGTCCTTCAGAACTATTAAACAAGAAACATTCTGTATTATATAAAACCAAAGGCTTTGATTGGAGGATGCTACTAAAATGGTAGTACTTAGGGAATCGGGTTGTAAAATGTGGACAGGATTGAACTGCTTTAAAATGGGGCTCAGTGGCACATACACATATGAACGTTTGTTCATTGATAAAAATATAGCCATACATTTCGACATCTGTTATACATACATGCACACACGGAGCACATTTGCTATTCTATTCTTTTCCAACTGAAGAAGGAGACTTCTTTGAGAATTGTTGTATGGAATACGCGATATTTCCAAGCTGAATCTCAACATCTCTCACCCAATGCGAAATCACAAGCCTCGCTTTCCCTGTCCTTAACATTTTTAATAAATTACTATGACGTGCAGATAATAAACGACAAATGTGATCGAAGTTATGGAGTTCATTGTGAAACTTCTTTTTTGGGGACTTACAACCTGAAGCCTTCCAAAAGCCGCCCAACCAACATAGTCGCCCTGATGATGGCAACTACAATGTTTGCCGAAAGCTGGATAATATTCAACATTTCGACGCGGCTCATCCCTGAAAGCCATAGTTTTACAAGCCACGTTTTGATCGTGAATTATAGGTGACAAAGAGCAAGGAAATACATTTCCAGTCACTTCCGAATGGCAAACAATATGCATTCGGTCTCTCCTTTCAGGCTGTTTGTACCTGTTCTGCATGAAGTGGCACAGGATAGCAGATCCATGTACTCAAGTTAACAACACTACAATGAGCGGTGGACCGCCCTTTGAATGTGCAGGTAGCTGTTAACTGTAGGGTCGAGTTAAAATCTCGGAAACACACACAAAACAACTCAAGGTTCTTATACGCAGCCACGTGCAAGGATGGAATATTCCCGATAGCTCAGTGTGGGTGTTTCCCTCTTCCTTCGGGAAAATCCTTTGGTCCTCAGAGGATTACTGCGTCTGTATTAGCAAATCAAGCTAATCACTGACTAACTCCACGGAGCAGAGTCCTTGGTAAGCTCACAGTCGCACTGTTGGTCAAGAATTCCTCGTCATTTACGGAACCAGAAGATGCATTATTGTGCACACTACTGGTAGTCATGCGTGTGCTCAGCAAGATTAATCCAATTCACACCACGATATCCTATTTCTTTAAGATCCATCCTAATACCATCCTTCCATACATACGCTCAGATTTAGCGACTAATATATATTTCTGTTATCTCCCACGAATGCTACACGTACAAACCATCTCATTCTCCCTGATTTCATAACTGAATGACATCTGCTAAGGAAAGCAAATTATAGACCTCCTCATTATTCGAATTTCCCAAAGTCCTCTTATTCCCTACTTAGGTTCAAATATTGTACTCACGCCCTTTTTCATTACCCTAAATCCACAGTTCTTCCCTTAAGGTGGAAGACCAAGTTCAACACTTTTAAGATTTCTTCAGAATTTCCGAAGGGCATTCGTAACTAAGTTTTTTTTATAATTTACTCCACAATCACAACGATACAAACTGCTGTCTAGGGCAGTCAGTCCCAGGCTACACGCAAGATCCATGTTACCCCGCAAGACTTCCAGCCCCTTTACATGTGCAGAAACTTGGAGACATGGGGGCTGGGGGCTCAGGATGCTAGGGGTGTTTCTTTCCCTCGGGATGATAAATGCGTGCAGCGCTTCCTTACTGCTGAGTGTATGTTTGGGGGTGGTTAGTGGTGATCTGTGGTTTGTGCTGTGGTAGGGGGTGTACGTAATGAGCCATGGGTTCTTAAGAGAAAGTATTCTTGTGGTCGTCACCAACGCTACTGCAGAATGTTTCGTCCTTGTCTGCGAGTGGAACAACTCTGCGTCCAGCAAAATTTGCTTCGTACCTCGTTGGTCGCGGGGAAGGAAATCACAGTTGAAGACGACTGCCTTCTGAGATGATGCGAGTAGTTTCTAGGCGACTACATGACACAACATCACAGAAGACGGTTTTCGTACTCGTCCCCGTGAGAACCTGAAATTTCACTTATTTCTGCATTTTTAAGAGCAATTTAGCTTAAATAAACAAGACGTGAAAACGTGGGCTGGATTCATCTGGCACAGGATACTGACCAATGGCAGACTTTTGTTAAAACAGTTATAAAATTTCGAGTTCTATATAAAGCGGAGATTTTGGACTAGCTGAGCGACTGTTAGCTCCTCCATAAATCCTCAGTTTCATGGATTTAGTTACTTGAGATAATCTGCATTCACAACGACAGTAGCTGAAGAAGACGATAGACTAGTGCAGTTACAATACAAATGGTGGACAGACCACAAATAAGATTCTACAAATTACGAAGTACGTTTCTATAGAAATTATAACCATTTTAAATTGCCATGTCTTTTGAATGGATGGAAACAATAGATTGTAAGGTCAAGAAATGTCAGTTAGAAGCGAGGTTTGTGACATACTTTCTGGAAATGATGAGAAATAGAGAGACAGTAATGCGTCTGAAAGAGTTGTAATTGTATTTATAAGTAAGTATGCGACAAAACAGCAAGCATTGTCTGAAAATATAATTACTGTCCACATAAAAATGAAGATCACTTGGAACAAAGAACATTCTGGGAGTACACAGGTCTACAAAATAAACTAAATTTCTCTAGGAGATTTTTTACAGCATGAAAAATGTTGCTGAGTAATTTCGTGCGGGATAATAAAATTGTTCCCGGTAGCGGTGGCAATGGAAGAGGTGTGGCTATTAAAATTTGTTTATTTGTGATTTATTTATCTTAGCTGTCTTTGCTCAAATTATACACCCGTTGAATGATAGGATAGTTAATTAACAATAAAAACCCCAAATCCTACTGATAATAAACTTATAATATTTCTCACCCGCAAAATACTCTAAGGCAATTTAAAATAACCCAGACTGTTTAATTGTTTCTAATGTGTAACAGGACATTTTACAATTTTTCTGACAATACATTTTAATATGTAAGGCTGAACAAAGCATAAGGTCACTGAGAATAGACCCACGGGGCTGAAACGCGTATGGCACAATACATTTTGAATAGTTTTTGGAAAATTATGCTATGGTTGAAGTAAACTGAACTAAATGGGACTAAACAGAAGTTTGTCGGATAATACCAAACGAAACGGAAGGAAACGAAACTAAACTAAATTAAACTGTAATAGGCTGAGCTGAATGAAACGACTTTGAACGGAATTGAACCGAATTAAACGAAACTAATTTGAACTAAACGGAAAATCTGTCCCTAGTTCGAGTCGCGGTGGAGACGGTTTCTGTACGTCGGTACACGGCAAAGAGTGGAATCAAGGAGAAATCTGTTTCAGTGAGCAAAATACAGAAGTAAAAGTTATGAACGTAAAACTATCCCGCGTTCGAGTCCCGGTGAAGATGGATTTAGGTATAATAGTTCTTTCTCATGATTCAACTATACGTGTCAAATGATCAGTCCTGTGACAAGCAACCGTGAGAATAAATATTTGTGCGAAATCTAGGCTAAGAATTTGTCGAATTTCACCTCAGTAACGCTGAGGGCGCTCTGCTTGTTATTGTATAAGAAGGCTTTATTATAAATAACACACTAATAACGGACTACTTAGTAAAATAACGCTTGTCCACGGAAGAATGTCGCAAGTGTGCGTCACTTCCATGACAACTACACCTTGCAGAGAAGCGGTAAATTTCAAAGAGGAAAGGGAGAAAAAGTCCTTACTCCTCAACTGATACTCCAGGGAAATGGCAACCCAAATTAGCTTTTTCACCCCCTCCCCCCACATTCTCTCCCCCAGAACACGCTCAAGTAAACAGGAGTGATACCAGTGCCATCTGTAGCTGAGAGGTCAAACGCTAGGGCGTTGCTAAGCGACAGGGAAAGTTTCTTTGGCTGTAGACAAAACGCGGCCTGTGTTTAGTAGTTTGATCAGAAGTCACATTTTCTGCAGATCCAACGCCTGCTATGTAACTAAGCCCATAGCATGTCCTCGGACTTTTTCAGTCATTTAAACATGATGCAGCGTTAGGATATGTTGCTTGTAACAACTTCAGCGATGTGTTTGATAGCACGATAGTTGTCGTTATTAATTTTGAAATTGGCTTGTCTCTTATTAACTTTTAATGTTTTGTGTGGAATTTTATTCAAGTTATTGATCATTGTCAATTTTTATTAAAATTAATAAAAAGCGGGCTAAATTTTGTACATTTCCCTTATAAATGTCAAACAAAACATATTTTCTGAATGTAATTTTTCAGAACACACTTTTATTTGTGTCGTCTACGTACACCAGAGTGGGGAGATTTAGAGCACGTAAATTTCTCATCTAAAAATTCGTAAGCAACGTATTAACCTACCAACATCGTCATCAAATAAACAAACAACATTATTGAAACGACTTTAACATAAATTCTTATTGACAGATTAATTGGCATTACTTTGGGAGAGGCAGAAATTAATACCTCCTACAAAACCCCAGTTTAAAAAATAAACCTTTAGCCGTCCTTTAAATTGGTATTTGAACAAAAATATTTCAGCTGGGTGTAGTTTAGTTTGTCTTGCGGATGAATTAAATACGAAAGCTTCGTTAGGACGAGTCCAGTGTAATTGTGTTTAAATAGCAGCTAAAGTTTGGTCAAGCTGACCTTCTCTGCTTAGAATAGTCAAGTAGAACAGACACTGAAATGGTAAAGTGGTTTATCCAAGAATAAGCTAGTAGAATCTCCTGTTGACACCCGTCTCTCTCTTCCCACACGTACAAAAATTATCATTGCATATCACAAAACACGTGTCGTTCGTAAAATAACAACGTGAAGATTCCATCACCCACAATTTCGTAAGTAATATTCTATTCTGAAAACCTATCGAAAATCAAGCGCGATATATTCCACTCCTACACTAAAATGGCATATAGCCCTCATTGTTGGAAACACAGGATGTAAATAATGACCAAGAACTTCTGATTGCACCTTATTTGATTATCATTTGGAGGGAACACAAAACCTCTACCCTAGTCCCTCTTCAAAATTTAAAATAAAATATTGTGTCCTGTCCTAAAATTTGAGCACAGACCTGCAAAATCTAATAGAAGTTTGGCAGTAACCAAATTGTTAGATGGGTCACGAAATCGACGGTTTGTTTTGTGTGTCCTTTGTTGTCAAATCAGTAGCAGATCTGCTCTTGTAATTGTTGAATACACGCGCGTCTCGTAAGAGACATCACAGCGACTATCACTTTAACCCC
This sequence comes from Zootermopsis nevadensis, assembly GCF_000696155.1. The sequence continues at coordinate 190,258 of NW_019062837.1, forward strand.
TCCCCCCCAGCCCACAGTAACATTCGAACTCAGAGGAAATGTATGTTTACTGAACAGGATTTCAGCAAAATATGAAACTGAAAGATTTTTTTAAACACAATTTTCAGATAGCTTCAGTCAAGCATTTTAAACTGACTTTTATTCACGATAGGACTGTACAATCAGCTTTTGGAAACATTATTTTCATTATAGCAAAAAACTACATTGCCAAATTGCAATATACAAATTGTCTTTTGTGATCTTAGCTCCAAGTTAAATGTACAAGCAAGGCCGTAACTTCTCTTATCTAACAGACTTTTGAGTAGACCTACGCCAATTCCATGTAGGCTATAACATTGTCTAATTGACCACAAGAACATAAATCATAAATTGTCTCCATTTTTGCAAATCCAGCTATCTCTCGAATCTTTCTCACTACAAAACGACTCGATGTTTTACGTTCGTACGTGATAATGACCTAATTTGATATCACTGACTGAGACCCAGTGTTCTCCTCTGTTCTCTTTTTAAATTTCCCCTATCTTTATTGTTTCCTCACGGTCGAGACTGAATATCGCACATAACAACAGATAATGTTGGTTGGCTGGGGGGAGGGGAACAAATTGAGAATTGATAATGCTTTGAGAGAAAGCAGCGAGGGACACCTGGATATAAAAGAAATAAAATTATAAATAACTTAAAAATAACAAAATGATTTACATTATTAGCACTACTCACGTAACAGTAAAAAATAGGCTTTCAAAATTCCGGTGATAAAACATAATGAAAAGAAACCGCTTTGGAGACCTAAGCATAGATGGGACGATAATATTAAAATCAATCTCGGATAAATATAGTATGAAATGGTGGAATGGATTAAAGTGGCTTAGGACAAACTTTAATGTCGGCTCTTGTAATCACGGTTAATGAAATTCAGGATTTCTTAAAATGAGGTGTTTTGGTCTAGAAGATAATTACGAACTTATGAAAAACGACGGGGGTAAATTTCTAACCAGTACGCTAGCGAATCCTCAGTATTTTATGAAAAAATAGTGTGAGATCAAAGATTCTGAACTGAATGATTTCCTTTGACGAATGTGTGCCATCCAAGTGATACATATTCCTGGACATTTCCATTCGTATGTTGGTAAACGACACACGATCTGATGAAGGCACAGAACATGACTGTCTTAATATTGCGGATGTAGGCCTGTGTATAAAATTAAATTACACTGGTGAAATTTTACATAGGAGACGATGGATAACGAAAAGAATATTAGTAGTTTTAACTCCTTGAAGCCAAAGTACGTCTAATGAGGCCGAAACGGGAGGAAATTATCCCCTTATGCACTGAGAATCATACATAAACACAAAACGAAGAGTTTAATTATTATTAAAACAGGTGGTATATATAGTTACCGCTGGTCTTTAAGGGTTAATACGTCAACGCAGTTTAACATTATATTATTCAACGCCATAAAATACAACATAAGAAACCCACAAGATTGCATAAAACGATGATTCAGTGTGGTAGACTAATGAAAAGATTAAATGGCATACAGACTTAATATGGCCTTTGATATGTGCATTTGACTGCTGGACCCACAGTGAACTTTACAGAAGAGTCTGTCACCGCTCTTTGAAATGTAATTCACTCTCCATGCGAATTACAGTTAATTGTCAATTTCAATTCGAAGTTTCGGTCCCCATCCCTTTAAGCTTTGTCTTCGAGTTCAACATGGCGGAGCTACACATTTTTCTGATCATGTGTCCACGCCTACCGTCTTTTATTTCTCTCCCCCTACAAGTGTGATGTTGCACATGCGCACTACGTGCCACCCCCGCACGCAGATTGTTCACACGTCGATGTAATCCTCATCTTCACCCTCGCCCAAATCTCCAACCCGTCTTTAACCTGGCGCTGAAGTTCTCCTCTTGGATGACAATAAAAGTACAGCGCGCGATGTTAAAACTTTACCCAAAGTCCAGAAACGACGTATTCTTGAAGAAAATGCTTTAATAACGCAAACTACCAACTTAATCTGTAAATTTGATACAGAGATCGATCATTAAGACAAAGTTTTCCAGAAGCAATTTTTGCGGTGTGCATCTTTTAGGCAAGGTCTGACAATAAAGATATCAGAATCTACTCCTACGCTAATGACAATTATGCGCATAAACAAGTAGCAACTTTCTGTTAATATGACTGTCTTCTGAGATGTATCACAGTGTGGTTTGGCAGATACTGACTGACGCTTCACAGGAACAACTTCCTAACAGATACTCGTCGCCGAGAAAACCCCAAATATCAAGTAGCAACGAATCTCCTGTATAAAGACGGAAATTAAATTATACGTTATTCCCAATACTTGTTGAGTGGGAGATATTGCATTACAACATCAGATACGAGACACACTATTTGACAACATCTCGGGAACTCCGCAACCATGCCAATCATTATGGGGTTACGTTAATTAAAGCTACATTTATTTGTGATGTTTCCAGTCCTATCTCCGAAGATGACTGTCTTCTGGGTTGTTGCGCTGTGTAGTCTGGTCGATGTTTACCAACGTTTCGGAGGTCATACTGCCTCTGTCATCAGGGCGGTTCTTAGTATGAAGATTTCTGTCTTCTGGGTTGTTGCGCCGTGTAGTCTGGTCGATGTTAACCAACGTTTCAGAGGTCCTTCCTGCCTCCATCATCAGAACTATGAAACGTCGGTAAACTTCTACCAGACTACACGGCACAACAACACAGAAGACAGCCATATTCAGACTCACAGTCGTGAAAACCTCAAATCCTGCTGTAAAGTTATCCTTTATCTAAGTTTTCCGTAACAATTAAAAGCTGAGAACCGAATCGTTTCTCTTGGTACACAAGTGCCAACAATGCTTACAAATACTGTTGCGCTCAAGAGTTGCATTTTATAGGGAACATTCCGTATAAACTTATTGTGCATTATGGCACAGGCCTAAACACTCCAGATGCCACTCCTATCATTGAACCAATTATTTATTCCTGGTCCCTTAATTTTCTTCGTCATTGTTTCCACAAAACATATCAAAAATGTGGAGCGTGAAGCCTGTATGGTAGAGAGTATACTTCAAAATGTATCGCCTATAGTTAGCGTGAGCACCCATCTCATGGACGTGAAATTTACTATGCTTGGTGCGGTTAGAGCCACTTATGGTGTCGTGCCACTAACTGGGCCCTGGGGAGAGGGGACAGGGCTACTTGCGGTTGTTCGAAAATTTGTATCTTCTTTGAAGCACTTTGCATGATCATATACCTCCCCGGTTCCACAACCACCACAGCTACCATATTGTTTTCTGCTAGAAAATGAATAGGCCAAAGAAACAACACAAACCACAACATATAAGGAAACTATAAATTGTTTAGAAGACATCTGCCAGATCAACATACATTTCTGCGTAAAAAAACACGACTTCCCGTGAAGCTAGAAGAGAAAAAAGAAGTTTTCCACTGTTTTCTTCAGTTGCTTCATCTAAATATAACTGAGTAGAATTTGCCCAATTGAATCAGGCTATGCTATTACGCTAATCACTAGACTACTAACACTCTAGCATGGTATTACAACGCTCTTGACCGTTGCCACTAACAACAGAAGTGAGTATAGATATAATTACAACTAACTGTCTGAAAATGCAAGTAATGTTTATCAAATATAACCCAGTAGATAAAGTCCAACATAGTTTTACTATAATAAATCGATCATTATTACAAACCTTCAGAGATTCGCCCATATTTTAGTGTCGTCTACGAAAATTTTGTAGGCCTATTTGTAAGTTACCAGTGACATAAACAAATCGCCTTATTACTTTCTAAATAAATTACTTACAATCTTTATTATGAATATGATTGTTAATTATGTAAAATGGAAAATTATTTCCAGATTTCAGATTGCTTTTGATTTGTGCTCCCCATATTCCAACGACGTTACAATTTAGTGCGTGTATATTCTTCTTATCGTGGTTTTTCTCTCTACCCCGAAGGTACTGCAGGACTGAAATACCAGATGCTTCCGTACATTATCATAATAGCAACAATTTCCATAAATTAGTTGCCCCTTTCTGCAAATGAAGTAAAATTGGTTCTAATGGGCCTAATAACTTAATACACACCACCAGGATGCATGAATTCAAAGCAGAAATTCGCTAAACGACATCGTCAAGAGACTTGTTAATGTGGACGTAAGTAAATTATAACACACAAGCAATTTTGAAGGAAGGAAACCTTAAATTCTGCTTTCAGGATAAAACAGACTATTTTTCTTCGTTGGTTATCATCTTGAAAATATGCTATAGTGTCATCCTGTTGCCATGACACCCGGTCAAATTACTACTACAAATACTAAAAGTATAACTGAAGTGGCATACATCGAGTAGAGAAGTATAACGAGCTATAATTGGAGGTATTTGATAAAACCTCTGTCCGTCCAAAACTGCAGTAACTTTATTCAAATAACTTAGCCGCTAAAATGAAACCAAAAAGGGAAAATGTGACCGAAGAATAGAAAAATCCTATGGGTTGTTGCACCATGTCATATTTTGGCTGTGTGCCGACGTTTCGGAGGGATATGCTATCTCGATATTTATGGCGCAAGACCAGGAACATGCCCATTTATATTCGCATTATCGCGAAAATGTCAAAACCTACTTAAAAATAGTCACTTTTACACCCGTGGTAATATGCAAGCGTGAACTAAATTTATAACCGACAGAAAATTATGCCGCGGTCCACGGGATAAGAAGTACAGAGCAGAATATCCTACAAAGTAGGACGTAGGACGAATAATTACATCAAATGCTATTAAACGTTGGGGAAACGTTATCCAGGTGAGATTTCAGGTTCTCACAGTTGCTAGTACAGAGATGACTGTCTTCTGAGATCTTAGGTCGTGTAGTCTGGCACAAGTTTTCCGACTTCTCAGACCTGTTCACTGCCTCCGTCAGCAGCGAAATATTCAAGAATACAGTCGTCTTCAATCGCCATGTTCACAACAGCCCGTCACTGGTCTCTATCCTAAGACAGGCGAATCCACTCCATACCGTCATATCTGACATCTCTAAGACCTGACTTCATAGTATATTCTTGCACGCACGAAAATATCTCCAGAATATTATTTTGAACTCAGATTTTCCAACTATAGTTTTATATGCATTTCTCAACTTTCCCAGGTGTGCTACATTTTCTGTTAATTTCATTCCCCTAGATTTGGTCACCCTAATAGTCTCTGGCAAATAGTACAAATTATGAACTTCCTTACTATGATATTCTCTGCACCCTCCCATTACCTCGTCCCTGTTAGATAAAAACTATCCTTCTCATTATCTTGTACTCACGCGCCCTCAAGCTACATTCTTCCCTTAATGTGAGACCAAGCTTTATCCATACAATATATGATTTGAAATTGAAATTTTAATGTTTGCTATTTTAAAAACAATAACGTCGAAACTCGCTGAACTATACGGAAGCAAGCATTCCCCGAGTTTAATCTGGTCTTAATTTCTTCGTGAATATAATTTTGTTTCTCTGCTGTTCATAATTATTTACTCCCAATACCTGGCAAATGATGGGCCACGTTAAGATCTGTCAGTGAAATTGTTTCCCCGTCACAAGTAGCCTAGAGGCCTAGAGAGGATCATCGTTCGGGTGTGGGTAGTAGCTCCTAAATAAAGTGTTACGTAACCTGGCACGATGATCGATAGTTCGAATCGACTTGATTGACATGAATAATTCTCAAATCCCTCTTGTAATAGTAATAACAGTGTGCAGTGACAAGACGAGCTACCTGCTGCTCGATCAATACTTCCATACATAGTCTGCACGCAACACTTCTTACATTGGACCCACCTTCGTGGCGGTTCCAGCTACTTGCTGACGCGTGTAGCATCACATAACCAGTATACGTGTCGCGAAATATATCCGAGCTTATGGTCAGCGATCTGAGGTACAGAGAATGAGAGGCCTATTCCTGTACAAGGCGCGACATCTCAGAAGACAGACATCTTCGTAATTCCTTTTATTCTGTTCCAGCCACCCTTGATTCACTTTGGGATCCCCCTCGTCTTGGCTATATAAATTTTGTAGCAGAAGTCTGACGGAACTGCGGTTCCAGCGTCACAGCCACACGGCAAACCTTCTACACATATCACAACACTACTTCATAACACGTCGTTACAAAGAAACAAGAAGTCCATTGCGTTATAAAATTAAGAGTTCATGGAAAATGCAAAAGAAACAAATACCTCTCAAAAACACAGTGGCTCGTTGTCGTCACAGCGTCATTTTCTGACGTCTCCTGCAGCAACGGCGCCTGAAACACAGATAAGGTCAGGAATTAGTACAAAAACTGTCTCTTCTCCCTACCACACGAAAGGAGGAGCGGGTTTGCTTGGAGACATTCAGTGGAGTTAGCTTTTTTATATTACTATACATTGTGTATAACATGAGTCTAAATGGCGCCAGACGAAGAACTCAAGGGAGTAGAAAGAAGAAGAAGAAGAAGAAGACTATGTAAATTAATTAAATTCCCAGCAGAATGTTTCCTTACTAAAAAGACAAAAATGTTTCGGCGTCTTGTGTTCAGGTAGCGCTGCGGTATCTCCGAAGTCAATCAACCAGTGATCTCTTCCTTGGCTACTCCGTGGGCAGCTCGTGTACGTTTCTGCTTAACTTTCGCAAACTTTTTTCGGGTCTTTTTCGTAAAGAGTCCACGTCCGTCCGTTCTCCCATCCGTCCGCATATTTCATCTTAAAAACCACGCCACAAATTTAAATTAAATCTGACCTACAGTAAAAGTGGTTTCCGAATTTATTTCTGATGCAACATAAAATAATAATGTTAATGTGACTAATAAATCTGGCGAAAATGTAGCACAGGCTTACCTAAAAAGATTTGGGAATGTCAGAAACAAATCAAAATTCAGTTAGGGATAAACTAACAGTTGACTAAATTCGAGGAATGCTTGTTTATATTCAGTTCAGAATCTTCTCTCTTCCCGCCCCCTATCTAACAACACTGCAAATGTGTACTCTTTGGAATACACTAATTGCCACGCCACATGTAGGTCGTTGTTGATCTGAGGGTCATTCGAAAGAATCCGTCAAAGTCAGAGGTTCTAACGTTTCGTAACTTTACTAGTTAGTTACAATGGCAAACTGTTAGCTCCCGTTGGTCATGAAGTTGGAAACCAACCCTTGTAAGATGTGAGCGCTGTGTTCACACTACTTAAAACCAACACTCAAACTAACTCTTCTACGAACCAGACAGAATTCTTGTTTTCCGAAACAATCCAAACGCAGCAGATCGGATGTGAAATTTCAAGTATCCACGATGTTGAAATTTCCGATGTTGTTCTGTGTTATGACGCCGTTGGTCATCAGGGCTAAAAATTAAGACATTATTTAACTCCACGATTAATTTGGACAATATTCGTCTTGGTTATTTATTCCAGTGATAGAGACTAGCTCGATCTAAGGGCTCCAGCAGAGTAGACACCCTTCTCTCATACCTTCGGATGGGCTGTAGCTGTATCCTTTTACTTATAATCAATAAACCTCGACCCTAATGTCGAACTAGCAGTGAGCGGATAACAGACCTATGTGCCTAGGCTTATATCACAGTGTATTACAACAAATAATTTTTAGGGATTTCTCATGGATTTCCAGGAAAATGTTATAACAGTACCATAAGTCAGGCCTTGGCAGCTTCCTTCCACATACTTTCTAATTCAATATTTATTAAACATCCTCTCATTCGACGTTGTAGAGTCTGAGCTACTGACAGCGTGGTTGAATTAACCGCAAATAAATTTGAACCAGATGCTGGTAGATCAGGTGGATGGATTCAGAGAGGAAAATTTTTACAAATTTTAGATTCTGCCCAGTTAAATGGAGTGGCTTTTGGAAAGTTCACGTAGTTAACCGCGGTTTTCCATCAGCTAAATTTTATACTAAGGTACACAAAATTAATAGTGAACTCGCATGATCGGTTCTGATATCGAAACATAAACTTCATAATTATGATACAGACTAGTCGATCAGTAAGGCATACAAATATCGAATTAACCACATTATTATGAAGTCATGCAGAGTTTTGGTGAGAAATTTGCAGGGAAACTGAACCAATTCGACCTGTGGTTAGTCTGTTACACAGCAAGCCCCTGTTCTCCAACCCGCAGAAATCTTTTGCTTAAAATCACAACTCTTGGTTTGTGTGATTCTATGAATAATTTTAAATTACATTCACTTAGAGGCCCAGGTCTCATGTGTGTATCAGTCAGTCACTATAACAGATTTACATTTCAGGAACAAGCAATAGGACCTATATTAAACAGTCACAAAAAACTCAAACACTGAGATTATAAGTTTTCGTTCTAAACAGGTTCAATGCAACAACACAACCCAGACCAGACCAGAATATAAGACTAGGTGAATACGAGAATATAATTCTGAAGAACTTAAGATAAATATGGACCTGTCAAATTGTTCTTTTAAACTTTATTAATCGTATAAAATATGAAATAATAAAATTACGTTCGAAAGTCTGAGCTTAGCTTAACCAGGGGACCAACAGGCAGTGTTTCTATCCTCTTCCCTTTTGTACCTGAAGATGGAAGCAGAATTCAGCTTCCGGAACGTTGTAACATTATTTTATAATGCAAACTATGGACAATGTGCAAGAGGTTAATTTTACATATTATAATGAATCATCATCAGAAAACGTCAGTCTTAAAAAAATGTGGCTCTACTAGAGTTTAAGGAAGAAAGAGTACGAATATGGCTGTTTTCTGGGATGTTGTGTCGTGTAGTCTAGTAGAAACTGACCGATGTTTCTGAGGCACATACTATCTCCATTGCCAGTGTGATCGCCCTGCATCGATGGAAACTAAAGTGCCATATCAGTCCACACAACGTCGTTAAATAACCTAAAACTCATCAGTCTACTCACCCTACCCACTGGAATAACTTATTTTTTCACATTAATAAATAGGGCTGTATCTAGTACATAGACAGTTTTAATGTTTATTCTCAATATCGAAGCCAGCAGATTTAAGTTTCACTTGGTTCGCTCTTGCAATAATGTTGCCCACTACATACATATAATAGAGTTATTACTCGGATCCAAATGGTAAATATGTATTACAATCTTACACCTACAATAAAAATTGCTTCTCGTCTAAAATCATCTATTCGTTTCTCCACATCTCAGTGTTTCTTTACAAATATCCCCTCATATCCTCTTCGTACCCCCCTAACCTATCCTTCGTCTCAATCAGATAAAAACAACGATTTTCTTTAAAAAAAAGAACCAAAATGGAATGGAACTACCTTGTCGGTATCTTCTATTCCTTATTGAAGAACAAACGTTTTTCAAAAACTATGGTTGTCGCCGCTAGTGGTTTGACACTTGATTAACGAGCGCATTCCGTATTGCAACTGTTTTTGTCTCTATAGATGGCGCATGGGGCAATGCCTGTCAGTAGATTAGAGGCACAGATTAGAACAGCAAGCGGACTGAGACGGATACAAGCCCGCCGATGTAACATCCGTGTCAAGATTCGAGATTAAAATGTACACTCACACACGTGCAGTCAACTGTCACGAGAGTCTGCAACGGCTTCTCAAACTACCGAGCTTCGTGCAAAGAAACAGAATTCGAAATTTTCACCCTTGCCTGTTGTTTCTTATGGAAGTGAAATGTGGTCTTTTCGTTTCAGGAAACAACTCTGATTACAAGCGTTTAAACATATCCAAGAAAATACTTGGACTTATAGTTTTCTCCACCTCCAGTTATTTTCTCTAAACCTTTCTTCTTCAGCACAATTTTCTCCTGCTGTAATATTTGCTCCTTTATTAGAATGAAAAGCTAGACTTAATACTCACACAAAACAATAGTTAAAACTACAATCCTTTGAGATATAAAAACGTGTAAATATGGAGTCGTGAGATATTCCGGATTTTCAAAGTGGCGAGTATGAAGATGTATTTCTGGGATATTTACCTAAAAAGATTTGGGAATGTCAGAAACAAATCAAAATTCAGTTAGGGATAAACTAACAGTTGACTAAATTCGAGGAATGCTTGTTTATATTCAGTTCAGAATCTTCTCTCTTCCCGCCCCCTATCTAACAACACTGCAAATGTGTACTCTTTGGAATACACTAATTGCCACGCCACATGTAGGTCGTTGTTGATCTGAGGGTCATTCGAAAGAATCCGTCAAAGTCAGAGGTTCTAACGTTTCGTAACTTTACTAGTTAGTTACAATGGCAAACTGTTAGCTCCCGTTGGTCATGAAGTTGGAAACCAACCCTTGTAAGATGTGAGCGCTGTGTTCACACTACTTAAAACCAACACTCAAACTAACTCTTCTACGAACCAGACAGAATTCTTGTTTTCCGAAACAATCCAAACGCAGCAGATCGGATGTGAAATTTCAAGTATCCACGATGTTGAAATTTCCGATGTTGTTCTGTGTTATGACGCCGTTGGTCATCAGGGCTAAAAATTAAGACATTATTTAACTCCACGATTAATTTGGACAATATTCGTCTTGGTTATTTATTCCAGTGATAGAGACTAGCTCGATCTAAGGGCTCCAGCAGAGTAGACACCCTTCTCTCATACCTTCGGATGGGCTGTAGCTGTATCCTTTTACTTATAATCAATAAACCTCGACCCTAATGTCGAACTAGCAGTGAGCGGATAACAGACCTATGTGCCTAGGCTTATATCACAGTGTATTACAACAAATAATTTTTAGGGATTTCTCATGGATTTCCAGGAAAATGTTATAACAGTACCATAAGTCAGGCCTTGGCAGCTTCCTTCCACATACTTTCTAATTCAATATTTATTAAACATCCTCTCATTCGACGTTGTAGAGTCTGAGCTACTGACAGCGTGGTTGAATTAACCGCAAATAAATTTGAACCAGATGCTGGTAGATCAGGTGGATGGATTCAGAGAGGAAAATTTTTACAAATTTTAGATTCTGCCCAGTTAAATGGAGTGGCTTTTGGAAAGTTCACGTAGTTAACCGCGGTTTTCCATCAGCTAAATTTTATACTAAGGTACACAAAATTAATAGTGAACTCGCATGATCGGTTCTGATATCGAAACATAAACTTCATAATTATGATACAGACTAGTCGATCAGTAAGGCATACAAATATCGAATTAACCACATTATTATGAAGTCATGCAGAGTTTTGGTGAGAAATTTGCAGGGAAACTGAACCAATTCGACCTGTGGTTAGTCTGTTACACAGCAAGCCCCTGTTCTCCAACCCGCAGAAATCTTTTGCTTAAAATCACAACTCTTGGTTTGTGTGATTCTATGAATAATTTTAAATTACATTCACTTAGAGGCCCAGGTCTCATGTGTGTATCAGTCAGTCACTATAACAGATTTACATTTCAGGAACAAGCAATAGGACCTATATTAAACAGTCACAAAAAACTCAAACACTGAGATTATAAGTTTTCGTTCTAAACAGGTTCAATGCAACAACACAACCCAGACCAGACCAGAATATAAGACTAGGTGAATACGAGAATATAATTCTGAAGAACTTAAGATAAATATGGACCTGTCAAATTGTTCTTTTAAACTTTATTAATCGTATAAAATATGAAATAATAAAATTACGTTCGAAAGTCTGAGCTTAGCTTAACCAGGGGACCAACAGGCAGTGTTTCTATCCTCTTCCCTTTTGTACCTGAAGATGGAAGCAGAATTCAGCTTCCGGAACGTTGTAACATTATTTTATAATGCAAACTATGGACAATGTGCAAGAGGTTAATTTTACATATTATAATGAATCATCATCAGAAAACGTCAGTCTTAAAAAAATGTGGCTCTACTAGAGTTTAAGGAAGAAAGAGTACGAATATGGCTGTTTTCTGGGATGTTGTGTCGTGTAGTCTAGTAGAAACTGACCGATGTTTCTGAGGCACATACTATCTCCATTGCCAGTGTGATCGCCCTGCATCGATGGAAACTAAAGTGCCATATCAGTCCACACAACGTCGTTAAATAACCTAAAACTCATCAGTCTACTCACCCTACCCACTGGAATAACTTATTTTTTCACATTAATAAATAGGGCTGTATCTAGTACATAGACAGTTTTAATGTTTATTCTCAATATCGAAGCCAGCAGATTTAAGTTTCACTTGGTTCGCTCTTGCAATAATGTTGCCCACTACATACATATAATAGAGTTATTACTCGGATCCAAATGGTAAATATGTATTACAATCTTACACCTACAATAAAAATTGCTTCTCGTCTAAAATCATCTATTCGTTTCTCCACATCTCAGTGTTTCTTTACAAATATCCCCTCATATCCTCTTCGTACCCCCCTAACCTATCCTTCGTCTCAATCAGATAAAAACAACGATTTTCTTTAAAAAAAAGAACCAAAATGGAATGGAACTACCTTGTCGGTATCTTCTATTCCTTATTGAAGAACAAACGTTTTTCAAAAACTATGGTTGTCGCCGCTAGTGGTTTGACACTTGATTAACGAGCGCATTCCGTATTGCAACTGTTTTTGTCTCTATAGATGGCGCATGGGGCAATGCCTGTCAGTAGATTAGAGGCACAGATTAGAACAGCAAGCGGACTGAGACGGATACAAGCCCGCCGATGTAACATCCGTGTCAAGATTCGAGATTAAAATGTACACTCACACACGTGCAGTCAACTGTCACGAGAGTCTGCAACGGCTTCTCAAACTACCGAGCTTCGTGCAAAGAAACAGAATTCGAAATTTTCACCCTTGCCTGTTGTTTCTTATGGAAGTGAAATGTGGTCTTTTCGTTTCAGGAAACAACTCTGATTACAAGCGTTTAAACATATCCAAGAAAATACTTGGACTTATAGTTTTCTCCACCTCCAGTTATTTTCTCTAAACCTTTCTTCTTCAGCACAATTTTCTCCTGCTGTAATATTTGCTCCTTTATTAGAATGAAAAGCTAGACTTAATACTCACACAAAACAATAGTTAAAACTACAATCCTTTGAGATATAAAAACGTGTAAATATGGAGTCGTGAGATATTCCGGATTTTCAAAGTGGCGAGTATGAAGATGTATTTCTGGGATATAAAAAATCAAACATAGTGACGTTTAAGAGGCGTAGTAATCACCTCTGAAACGTCGGTCAATTCTAGGAGACTACACTGTGCTAAAGCTTGTTGCAATACTCTTGCTGAACAGCACCTCGTGTCAATTAGATGTCTAACAAAAGCAGCGGACACCTTACTCCAGCTCCCACGATCGGAGAAAAAAGAATTCCAAGTATTCCAAGCCCTCCGCCCCAACTCATTGTCTTAAAGGCGATTTCAAATGCCACCAACTGCGAGCTGAGCACAACAACGAGGGTAGACTTCACAGTGTTCCTTATCGTTCAAAGTTCTCAAGTCAATCCTCAAGGAATGTCGCTAAGCCACAGAGTGTTGAGGTATCTGTCAACGTTTAGAAAATGTTTATCGTCTTAGAGTTGTGCGACACAACTTAATGCCAAACCTGTATGGAAAACGGTAAAGGCATTGGTAATTGAAGATTTCTGTCTTCTGGGTTGTTGCGCTGTGTAGTCTGGTCGATGAATCGCCCTGATGACGGAGGCAGTGTGCCCTCTGAAACGTTGGTAAACATCGACCTGACTACACAGCGCAACAACCCAGAAGACAGAAATCTTCATACTCACCGCTACGAAAACCTCAAATCTTACATCGGTAATTCTATAAGTACGTATAATTATTGTTTCCAGCGTCTGTACACAAGCAATAGACGTTGGTTCATGTCGGCCTACATACTTATAAAAATGGAATTATTACTGCCATCTTCCCATTTTCATGGATAAACCATTCATTTCACAGAGTAGTTCTCAGTGTCAAAGAAAGTAATTTTAAGCACCTGGAAATAATCTTGGCACAATTATTTAATATTTATTACAGTTTCCTCTCCTCACTAGTATCTGAAATCCTATTAGCTCCGCCATATCTGTCTGTCTGTCCATTCAGATTAAAGAGCTTGACTGGAATACTTGAACTGATTTTTATTAAATTTGATAAAGAAAAGTTTTACCAATATTTGTATGTGGAGTTCAATTTTGTTGACGCACAGTTGTAACGCAGCAAAAACTTTCAGGCAGATAATAATGTTTCCGAGTAACGCACTATACCTACGCATTTTCAGCCCTAATTTCCAGCGAACATCAAATTAATCGAAAGTCCACAAGTGGTGCTTGTACGCACTACCTTCTCCCGCCTTGTTGTTCCCCGCCATTAAAATACGCCAGAAATGTAACAATCTAAAAGAAAAATGTCCCTATCTATCAGCCTGTGATGGTTAAGTCATAAGAATTCCTGTCAACATTTGTAAACAAGCTCCCTACAAGACAGCCATCACACGAATAGCTCGTTAGCACAGGGGTGTCACAATCTACACACCAAACTACTACATTCATGGCGAAGTAAAGATGGTGATTTATTACATTTTGATGGCATCAAATAACTATCATCCATAAACACGTGATGTTTTGAACGATGAAGTGTTATGAACATATTTACAACTTTATTTTAACATACAGACAACTTAATTTCAATTAGTTGCACAAAGGAGAGTCTTTTGTCAGGAGCTGAGGGCCAGCCCTTTAAAGCCAAAGTTCGCTTACACAATTTTTTGTATGAAGTTGAAATTGTATGTTTAAGTGTTCGATCGCTTATAGTTCGAGAACAGACAAACCGACCTGCACCAAACTTGGAAAGCTTATTCCCTGAGACGAGGAAGAGATCATGTCAAGGTGAAAACTCCGGAAAAAGGTTCCAGAGTTATTTTTCCGCTGAGAACATTTCCCGTAGCTCGGAAACTAATGATAACAGATGAATGCAGCCCTGAACAAAGCTGTTTCTTTCGAAGAATGCATTACAAAAACGAACTCTAGAACCCCGAAAAATTATCCTGGGTTTGATTTCCAGTGAAGTCATTTCTGCATCTCGGATAATAAACGCTACAAGACCAAAGACCAAAGTCATTTATTTCGAAGAGGACATTAGAGAAACTAATGGCAGACCACCAAATATATTCCGGGTTTGATGACTAATAACGAGCAAGTTTTATGTAGCTCCAAAACTAAGCACAATTCATGAAGGGCTCCGAGGCAAAGTTGTTAATTTCGGAGAGAGGATTAAACGATGTTAGGTCAGTAACCCAAAAATTCTACTGCCTTCGAGTCTCGGTGAAGTTTTGGATAGGGACAATTTTTTCTAAAATATACGACGATATGTGACTGTAGGGAAGACATCCATGCTACATAGACCCATGACGAGGGGCTCGCCGATATGCGCTGATCTCCACACATGATGCCATCGTTCGCGCAGATAGCCACGTCATAATATGTAATTATTATGAATGTAATATTCCTGTATTACAAAATTCATACATACAACTGAATGTTTCCTGAAGAAAATACACAGAATTAACAAATTGTAAAACGAGGAGCTCCATAATTTGTACTCTTTTCCAAATATTATCAAAATTCTAATATTTACAGCGGATAAGATGAATTCAGAGCACATGGGAGAGCTGAAAAATGCATAAGACAATTTTGATTGATAAGCCTGAAGCGAGAAGACCACTCGAAAGAAGAATAATATTAAAATGTACATTGAGGTAGCAAGATGGAACAGTGAGCACTGAACAGATCTGATCCAGGATAAAGGCAAGTGTCGGGCTTTTGTAAGTACGGTAATGAACCTTCGGGAATCGTGAAATGCAGAAGATTTCTTGAATACTTTCTCAGCTAGGACTCTGCTTCGTGGAGTTAGTGTGTTAGACGTGTGAATGGTACAGGGGAGAGACGATAACGGAATACAGAATTCTGGTGATGAAATCTCTTCAGAATCATTCACTTCAAAGACAGTTAATGAGATAAGAGGACAGCGTTGAGATCATCTTAGATAGGTTATGAGAAACAGATGCGTTTGGAACTGGCTCAGGTAAGTATCGAGAGGGGAGATTTGCTTCTATCGATATTAAACATTTGAGTTCTACTAGCAGAGCTATAGTTTTAGTTAGTTATTTGTGCAGATAGCTCAATTTGTCGCCATGGAACAGCCACACGGTAGACGCATATCCATAGAAAATCCATCAACAAATGAAATCACTCTGCATCACCATGACAAAACATTCTATACTGTGGCCAATTGTTATATTAATATGTTCTCTCAGGAAGAGACTTGTACGTTTTCGTGAAAAAGAATTCACATTCTTTTCTCTTTGACTTCCTTCCAAATCCGGAAGTAAAAACCATTTCCCCATCAGCATGGTCGCGTGAGCTTTGCAAAATAAAAGGAACAAATTACCATAACTGTTTCGCCCCACCCCCTTACAAATCATTCTAAGACCGATAAAACCAGAATGAAGGGTGAGATTATCCCTTTTAAGGTCGATCGAGGGTTGAATTGAAGAGAGGGTGGCGTTTATGGTTTCGCTTAAGTTGGTACCAATACTAAGGGTTTGAATAGCATGCAAAAGAAACAGGAAGTCGAAGGATAAGTGTGGACGAGAAAAGGAAGCATCGTGTGTCGCGGTGCACGTGTTAGCCCTGCCATTGTGAGCCGAGCCGAGCCGTCTCTTCCCAGAAAGTGTCAGAGCAACAGCGAATCAACATCCGAGCAGATTAAGCTCAGGCAAACCAGACAGAATGTACGAATTTATTAACCGCTGAATGATGTCGTTTTGAGCTTGTATTTTCAGTTCTAAAAGTTCGTGACGATGGTGAGTCATTTGAATAAAAATTTTCTTGGATATTTTCCATTGTCTAGTAAAATAAAATATATAAAACTACATTTCGGAGATGGGGCTGTATCTCCGTCTTCAAGTACCTACTCATTTGGGCCCAATAGATAGAGCTAATCCCTATCTATCTATTGGGCCCAAATGAGTAGGTACTTGAAGACGGAGATACAGCCCCATCTCCGAAATGTAGTTTTATATATTTTATTTTACTAGACAATAGAAAATATCCCAGAAAATTTTTATTGTATTTTCAGTGTTTTAAAAAAGAAAAGAAAAATCGAAAATATTTCAAAAATAAACACTACTTCCAAACATTAATTATTCTTATAATAGCTACTTGTATGAAATAGTGTTTTCAATGTCGCAGGATTTCTGCCAGTTGTCAGACTTGAGAGTCTCATTGTTATCAGACATGGCTTACATGCAACAACTTGTAGGTGCAACTCAAAGTGTTCGCATGTTCTAACATTTACTCGAAAGCTTCATCTCAATTCAACCAGTGAAATGGCTAGTTACGAATTGCAAGGTCTGAGTTCGATTTCTGGCATAGGCAGGGATTATTTTCTTCACCACAGCGTGCAGACCGGCTCTGGGGCCCAGAGAGCCTCTTGTCCAATAGGTACCAGGGGCTAATTATAAAAGAGCTACATGTTCACAGAGAGATGGAACTCATCACACAATACCATCTAATGCTCAGATCTAAAATGTGTGTAGATTCGCCTCCACGTCATCATGACGTTATGTTTAGACATCATAATAAATGCGAATGTCCCGAAACACATTCAAAACATACCTGCAGGTACGGGATTTGAGATACGCGCAATCTATTACAATGCGTAAGTAATAATGTCCCCTTGTGAACGGAAATTTCCTCGTGGCATAGAATCCCGCATCCGAGCTGGAATCTGTCCCAACCAGCAGACTTATGGGAATAAAACGGATCTCAGTGACGTACTTCCGGCAAGGGGAGACAGAAAACGACCGGAAGTTAAGGAACAAAGTGGGATTCTCCGGTGACGTCATAGTGTCGCGGTAAATGCAGTATGCAGATGCGTTCCTGTTAATTTATGTGACGTAGCATCAGCGCGACCTGCGTAAGAGTGGCAATAAAAATTAATTATAATTTGCATTTATACATTTTAAAAACGTTTTAATTATATCAGAAGTGACAGAAACAAACGGAATTATTTGAAGGGAGCCTTCAAGCAGCCAAGAGTCTCATTATCTTGTCTTCAAGGCAGCCTCTAAGTTAACTTACGTAAATTAATCCATAGCCTACACTTTTCTCTTGGACTTTACCATCCTAATTTGAAATATTGGATTTTTCTAGCTGTATCCACAAACCATCCCGATAAATGACCTAAATTTTTATTTATCTCGGAATTTTTTTAAAAGAACTGACTCTGAAAAGTTTGGTGTCATTATTTTTCAAAGTCAAGTAAGAACATTGGAAATTTGTTTAATCAGTTTCTACTATTTTAAAAACTGAAGTAAGAAATCTCGTCATTTTCCTTATACGGTTCTGAATGTGGTCTCTTGTTTTGAGAAAACATAAATTAGAAGTATCTGAAGACAAACCCATCACAAAATATTTGAGCCTAAGAGATCTGAAATAAATGGGCAGTTTTGCAATGCCACATAATGAACTTTGTGATTTATACAAGTTACCTATTATTGTTTGGACAGTAAGTTCTAAGACAGGGTATGTGCCAAGAATCTACGAGCCAAGAAACAAACACAAAATTTTTATGAAGAAAGCTTTCCAACTTACCATTCGTTAGTCTGAGAAGGACATAAAACGATAACATTAATATTGATCTCAAGGAATTAAGCTGTGAAAGTAAGAGGCAGTAGAAGGGAGTGTCTCGGAATCGTGTCAATGGGTTGGCCTTGATAAAAAAGATGTTGAACTTCGGGTTTTAACAGCACTATCAAGGATATAATTAAAATAACTCTCTTTGATTCTGAACATAATTTCTGCTTAGGACAGTAGCTTAAATCAGGCAGAGACCGTTTCCTTTCAAATCCTCATTAATGCAAAACGTCCTTATCGTCTGCAAGTGACACTGTCTGCGTCCGAGCAGAACAGTGCAACATACAAATGACAGAGACGCAACTCATGGAGCAGTGCATACTGACGAGAAGGGGGTCGCGTGCTGACAGCTGACCTAGGAGAGATGAGCCATGACGTAGCTGCTGCAAAATTTTGTACTGCATTAAGTTCATTGTGGCGAATGAACAACAGGACCAGCAAGTTACACTCAAAACACATGTGACCTTTCTTCGTGGCGAGTTTGAAAAAGAAAAGATGCGATATTGTTCCTATTACATTCCATACATCTGTCTTTCTGTACGTGTTTCGGCACGTAATAACCAAAACCGCTGAACACATTTTCATGGCATCTGATATTGGGTAGTTCTGATAAAATTTATCTACAAGTCCCAATTTCAGTTCATATAAAACATTTTACATGAAGAATTACTTGCTAATGCGGCTGAATTAAAATACGTTTACATTTTCTAACTTCTGCATTTTTCAAACAGTATTTTTATAGAACTTCAATTAGATATGATCATAAACCTCCAGAAGAAAATGGTTTCAAAAGAGACGGTCACGGTAGATTTCAAGATAGGTCTACTATCTTCGCCTCGAGATTAAACTTTAGTACGGATAGTCGGTCAGCTTCCCACAGGTGATACTAAAGCTTTGTTAGAACGAACAAGCTAGGAGACAAACGATACAAACCCGTATCTTCTCATGATGCACCATGTTTACCTTAATAAGGCTCTGAAAACATTGTAATATTTTTTTTAGTATATGCCCAAATAAAGTATGCACCTGATACGGAAAGATTTTACCCCATGAATTCAAGTTTCAAATCGTTTTAAAATTAGTTCTTAAGATTGTATTTTTTGTTCATGCTAACAGCCGCGAGTAGCTATTGGAGGTGTGCAGACATCAAAACTCGGGAACTCATTAAACTATGACTTAATCTAACAACTCTGCAAAAAAATTACACGAAGATTCGACTGTAACAGAAACGTAGGCCATCAAACATACCCTGAAGACTGAAAGAGACGAGACGTTGATCTGTGTTATATAGAAGCACATTTCATGAATGCATCGATGCTTTCAGTGAAGAAGAAGAAATTAGAAAAGGTAATAAAAGGCGATACTTTCAGTAAATTCTTTCTTGTTTTCGCAGAGAAAATGAAGGCCGGCCTCTGAAGGCAATTGATCCTGCACATAACGTAACATGGCTGACGTAACAGTTTTCAGTAAAGACGTCAGATGACAAATATCACTATACAAGGGTTGAAAGAGTAATTTGCAATGCACGTGTGTAATTTCATACGACGTATCTCAGTTCCTCATCACATTGTTCCGTTAGCACCTTCCATCCTGCCTCATGCACTCCTTTTCAATCCCTTCGACATCTCAGTATCCTAAACCTTTTTGACCCTTTCTTAGTCCACGTAAAATACCACATTGACTGCCTTAAATAACTCTGCATTCTCAAACAATTACATATTCTAATGTCACGTAAAACTTGTTCTGTTGCCTAGACACACAGTTCTTATTTTCGTATTGGAAATAAGAGTCAATTCATTCGGTGTTTTCTCCGCGGTCCGGACCAAATGTTTTAAGCTGAAGACACCATCGTCCGAACCATTGAGGGTTGTATTCCCGTGATCGAGAGATCCAAGCAAGATGGGTGATCCATCAGAGGACCGGGGGATCCCGTGATATTTATTCCTAAAATATTTATCAAGGTAATTGTATCTAAACAGAATAACTGTATTGTAATGTTTGTGTATATAAAATATAAAAGACGGCAGATGACACAGTGCAAGACTGATTCAAAGTACGATGAATCCGAATTTAATTCTTAATCGCCAGGCTTGTAACACTATTTATTCTTATTGATACTGTACCCTTTCGAATACAGTTCGAAGTAACCGTGGTTCATATGCAGTAGCAGTCACTTTGTAGCCGGTTTCACATTGGCCCAATATTTATTTAATAATGCTGTAACAAGCATAAATTTGAAGATTTCTGTAAGGCGATAAATCGCCCTGATTACGGAGGCAGTATGACCTCTGAAACGTTGGTAAACATCGACCAGACTACACAGCGCAACAACCCAGAAGACAGAAATCTTCATACTAAGAATCGCCCTGATGACGGAGGCAGGATGACCTCTGAAATGTTGGTAAACATCGACCAGACTACACAGCGCAACAACCCAGAAGACAGAAATCTTCATACAAACCGCTGTGAAAACCGCAAATCAAGCATAAATTTATATGTCGTGGAAACTGGTAAGAAAAATACTATGTATGAGTAATGTAATGCACCTTAATCGTCAAGGGAAATCTGGAATAATAGAGAGTGCAATAGATACTTTCCTTCACAGATCTGCACAATTATTTTTATTCTTATTTTATCTTTAATTGCCGTGAGCTTCCAAATTTCCATTTTAAATCACTCGTGCACCACGTTCTAAATTGTATCAGTAATCGCAGCTCCTCTGTTCCACCAATCAGAACCATGAAATTTATCTCGAACCCAGTGTCTCTTTTAAAGTCATACTCGGTCGGAAAGAACTTGTCCACTGAGTGGTCTTATAATACACTGTTACGCAAAGAACAAATATGGTTAATCAGGGTATCGGGCAGCTGATCTTACGGGGTGCGTGTGTGTGTGAATGAGGATTGTCAGCAAGAAAGCAGACACGGTCCAACAGGGCTGTTCAAACACCGGGTCACAATTTATCATAATCTGGCAATGAAATTATCTACATTATGGATTTCACAAGTTTACGGTCCAAATGAAGAATTATTTCCGACATTAATATTGCTGGTGTAACTGTTTCCAGTAAAGTTATTGAACGCGATTATTAAGTATTAAATGTTTTTTCTCTCCAAACCGTTCTTATCTATCTATAAGTATACATGGCGTTACAACCCAGAAGACCAAAATCGATAAGTTTTGATTTTACGTTCTGATCCGTAAGACGCCATCTGTACACCCCTGCAGTGAACTCCTCCGACAAGTGAAAGTAAGCAGACACTCATTCTGATCGCGTTCCGAAATACAATCAAATCACGGAGGGAGGACGAGAAGCAGAGAGCGATAATTGAACGCAAATAAAGTCGAAATTTAGACCTCTAACCCCCAGCGTTTGCCGTGTCATGTCAGTGATAGCCGGGGATGAATGCAAGGGTTGCGCCGAAGGGGATGAAAGAAGGGGAGCGTAGAGAAGTCTGCACACGAGATTTAAATTTACAAAATGCCAATGACTTATCCACTTAGTGCTTGATACACTGTCTGGTTTCAGATGTAATCTCATCAAAGCACTGTCTTTCACAAGCTAACCTGAAGTTGGCGGAGTACGTATTGACAGTACTACCTTTAAATTAATTACGATCGAATATTCTTAACATACTGGTACATTACTCGTTAAGAATGACAGGAAAACCTAAAAAAACACACACACAGTCATAAATATTATCCAATAAGGCCTAACCCCAGCCTCTAAACAGCATTAAAATGGCGACGGTAAAATCATCACACAACCAACCAATACTTGTCTATTATACGCCTATAAATAGATAACTTGAGTTGATTATGGCGACAATGTGTTCCTCCGAAATGTTGGTGTCTACCTACAAGATCACACCGTGTTATTATCCTTAAGATCAACGACATCTTCACCGCCGTGAGCACCTCATATCATAAGATTTGAGGTTTTCACAGCGGTGAGTATGAAGATTTCTGTCTTCTGGGTTGTTCCGCTGTATAGTCTGGTCGATGTTAACCAACGTTTCAGAGGTCATACTGCCTCCGTCATCAGGGCGATTCTTAGTATGAAGATTTCTGTCTTCTGGGTTGTTGCGCTGTGTAGTCTGG
>NW_019062837.1:213148-238033 GCF_000696155.1 Zootermopsis nevadensis
GGAGGCAGTATGACCTCCGAAACGTTGGTAAACATCGACCAGACTACACAGCGCAACAACCCAGAAGACAGAAATTTTCATACTAAGAATCGCCCTGATGACGGAGGCAGTATGACCTCCGAAACGTTGGTAAACATCGACCATACTACACGGCGCAACAATCCAGAAGACAGAAATCTTCACCTCAAATCTCATCACACAATTAGGCCACTAGAAATGTGCAAATCTCGTACTCCGCTTGCCAGAATGTCCTCCTGCAGTGAGTCCCTTTTAAACGATCTAGATAATTCCGAACTGTGTTCCAGTCACGATGTTTGATGTCACTTGCAGTAACGGGGAGAAACTTGTATTTCTTATTTTGTTTCCTTTCGCTCTCATTTGTTCCGGGGGGGGGGGGGGGGGGATGGAAAAGGAGGGTCAATTTATAAAGCTCGAAACCTTATCGATTCTTATTACTGTAATAACAATTTTGTGTCGTGTTCTGATTTTACAAAATTATCAGTGCTAATACAAAAATAATAATTAATTTTCTTTCTATTATTAGTCTGATATTTCTGCTTTGTTTTAAAATTATCAGAATTTGGACTTTTGTACTAAGATACTGATATTTTTAGACTTCAATTCTAGAATATAACATGTGAGTTATATTTGTTGTTTGCTGCTTTAGATTTACTTAAAACTGTTTTTATGCAAACTATTACTATTTTTAAAGTATATTATTTGTAGGCAAATTGAAACATTTTACAATTTATATTTTCTTAACGTAACACGTTATTTGAAACACTGGATGGAATTACAATAAAAAATGTCAATGTAACAAAAGTTGGTCCCCATATTACAATACCAACTTAACATATTAAATATCTTTCAAATTTAACAAATGAATTTGTAAACAAACACGCGAGTAGACGAAAAGGTATGCTTTTCACATAATATAAAGTAATTTATTTTGCACTTTTATATAATTTAAAATACAAATTGAATTCTCTAAAACTGCACTAGCAACATTCTTTTAGCTGTTGACACATCAGTACATATTATGGACGGCGGTTTAATCACAGTGATCCATAACAACCGTTGGTGTTTTCAAATAACTGCAGAATTGAGGGCACTCTACACACATACAATTCGCACCTATAGGAAGACGACGATGAGATCATTAATCTTTTGCAGGTATACAACCCGTGCCAGGCTGTTGGCATCAACACCCGAATCTCTACAGAAGACAGGTCTGTTACATAAAACAAATTATCAGTTTAAAATTGAGACAGGTCTAAAGTTAAGATACCTTGAAATGTTACCTCAATTCCCATACACATTTTCATGGCGCGGTGCATATGCATAAGCTGTATTATTATTATTATCCAATTGTTTGGTTGGTCCACAAACAGCCAAAATATTCGGGCGTTTTGCCGTCATAACTCGCATGATTTATTATTATTATTATTCCATCTATTTATTATTATTCATTGCTTTTATTACGTGCAGTTCTTAATGTTACTCAGCCTTAGCGTCTAAAAGTAATCTGAATAATTTTTCACACCCTTAGGTTGCCCAGGGCGTACTGCAAAGCAGTGTATATGTAAGCGAGTTAAAGGGTGAGGTTACTTTGCATCATGAGGTCGGTGGCGGTCCAAATCTGACTTTCTAGTAGCTGCCGTTGGAGAAGTAATGTTACGTACAAGACCAAGTCAAATCACGGGGAGGGGCCCATACAGGGACAGTCCTCGGAGAATGAAAAAGAGAAATAGTATGGAGATTGGAAAAAGGGGCAAAGGGCAGAAAAATAAAGCGAAGACCATAAAGATTAAGAGAATGCAGTCAAAATACAGTTCGGTAGTGATGCAAGAGTTCCTAACTCTTTAAACCACATAGATTATTTTTCGTAGACCCTGTTTTAACGCTAAGCAACTGGGAATTCCACAAACAAAGAGTACTACTTATGAATTTTCTTTGCTTCTAGAAAGACAAGAGCAATACGAACATTATCATAAGCACTGACAGCAAAAGTATTTTTATAAACAATGATACAGAAATTGAATTTGCAAATATTTATCACATGAAATTAATTCCTTGACAAATGGATAAATTATTTGCTTTGATAGATTAGTATATATTACATTGCACAGGCCTACTTTTATAGAAGGGTATAAATTTAACGTGTCTACATTCGATATACCCTCGGAATTATAGTGTCGTGACCTTGACACAACACCAAACAGCCTGTGACCTCAAACTGACATGCGTATTGTCACTCAGATTCCTACTGACCGGTACAAATATGCGTTTGAAAAAATGACCTGCGAGTGAACTTGAGAATTTTAAAACCCTCTAATAGGAAAACCCACGGACTGATATTGTCGGGACTATGACATGACGGTGACATGTGCGTGACCTCAAACGGACATGAATATGGTCACTCAGATTCCTGCAGACCGGCATAAATATGCGGTTGAAAAAATGACTTTCGAATGACGTTGAGAAATTTAAAAGTCTCAATTAGGAAAACCCACGGAACGATATAGACGAGACCATCATATGACTATGACCTCTTCGTGACCTCAAACTGATATAAGTATCGTCCTTCAAATACCTACTGATCGCCAGAAATATGCGTTTTAAAAAATGACGTTCGAATGACATTGAGATTTTCAAAAGCCTCTATTTGGAAAACCAACGGAAGCGAAGGGACAAATTCAAGTGCTCCCGCAACCAGGAATGGAATATGAAATGTATTCTATTGGCGGAGTATAATTTTCAGATAGGCATAGTCATCATTCAAGTTGAACCCAATTTTGCATGTCAGCGAAAGACAGAAACAACAAAAATACATGAAATGTCACTGACAAGTGGCTTGTTATTGTTAATGTCGCGATGGGGTGGGACTATGTCTCTGTGGAACAGGACCGCTATCTCGTCCTTTGCCCTTCCCCCGGAATAACACACAAGTGAAAATGGAGCAGCGGCGGAATGATGTTAACAGGGGAAAACGTTAAGAACACCGAGAAAAACCTGCCCCAGTCCACCACAAATCCCAGATGGAATGACGAGGGCACATAACAGGGCGCCCACTATGGGAAGCCGTGGATTAACCACCTGATCTATGACTTACACTACCTACATAGAACAGGAAGGTTCCCGGTTCAAATCTCAGGACCCAGAAGTTGCTATTCGGACAAGGTGGTTCGCAGTTTTCCTCAGCCCATCAGACAAATGACGGGATATTACCTTAAATTAGGCCACGACCTCTTCCTTTATACACCCGTTCTAATTCATTATTTACTATCATCCTCTCATTCGAAGCTATATCGTATGATCTACTGACAGCGTCTTTATATAAATCACGAATAAAATAAACAGGAGAGATTACTATGTCGAACTTACGTCCTTATTACATAGTGAAAATTACATTAATTACCTCTGTTCAAGGCTTCTCAAATCCCAATTTAAAAATTAATTTAATACCAGTTTCTTAATTGTATGAGTGTTGATTGGTTTGTTAGGCCACTGACTTCTCGATAAATTGATGAAGATAAAATAGGACAGGTTTTAAGGTCTATGTTTCATTATACCAACCACAGTAACGTAAGTGGAAACCACAGAATTCAATCCGTTAGTAATAATAATATGCCTGAAGATTTCTGTCTTCTGGTTTGTTGCGCCGTGAGGTCTGGTAGATGTTTATCAACGTTTCGGAGGTCATACTGCCCCCGTCATCAGGGCGATTCATACTACACAGCGCAACAACCCAGAAGACAGAAATCTGCATACTCACCGCTGTGAAAACCTAAAATCTTACAATGATATGCTGTCCTAAAGTTGAGTATTGGTTATTACTTCTACAATTGCTAACGGGGTTACGGTTCATTCTTAATTGTTGTGATAGTCTGATGCCCGCTGCGCTGAGGTTGACTTTACGACGCAACAAAGCGCGTAAATCCCAATTAAACGCGAGGCTGTCGTGTTAGAAGCTAAATACCTGTTTCTTCTCTTGATTCGTGGGCGATGTCGTCCTTTTTGATGGAACAAAGAAAAAACGCGAACCGCCTCTTGAGGCAAGTTTATATATAATACTGCATTATGATAGCGAAACAAGCTACAGGGAAATACTTGCTGAGTGGTTCAAGAGAAGTCGGACGATGCAATCCGTAATACCAGAAAAGGAAGCATTGTTGATATGCGTCAACAATGAGATTATGGGGCTATAAATGAATAAACATTTAGAACTGTGCTCCAACATACAACGTACAATATTACGATAATAAGACTGTCAGGTCAGTTCATTCTTTTTACCGAGACTTTCTGTTAATTGAAAATTGTATTCGCAATCTCGGAACAGTATGAAGCTGAGTGATTAACTTATTTTCGGAGGAAAGACTCCAGGTGCCCACTGGAAGGGCGGCTGCGTGCGACCCAGGACCATTCTGAATGCAACAGCAACGAGAGATCGAAAAGCCTGCCCAAACCACAGCCAGAATACAATTCAGTCAGCTGTCTTACCTAGATGAAAACCAGCAATACCATTTTTGAAACTGCTTCAGAAATACAACCGCTTGCACTTAAGCGAACAGTGCTATATTGGTAGGGTTCATTCGTAAACCAGAACAATGCACAAAACCGGGGAAATGGCATCTACTTGTGAGAAACAAAATACAGAGTTGTCACGACTTATCAGTGCGTTAATATTTCCCATTTTCTGACAAAGCAATTTAGTCATCTATTATTTACGATCAGCTTATTAATATACAGGTTGTCCATCTTAACGTTGAACCCGTAATGAAAACACATCACAGCAGCTAGCGAGCTACCGAGGAATAAGTCAGTACCAACGCAGAAGTTATTCGTCTCGAGGTAGTAGGCGGGTTTCGAGTTACGTGGGACTCCCTGTACTATCCATATTTGGAACTCAGAATACAGAATGTAGTTTTGTACCATATATTGTATATTGGGCCTATATATACTTGCGCCATTAAGTGATATTCGGGGAGAAAGAGACAGAACTCCATCCGTTGTCAATTTACATTTTATGGATGTGGTCTAGTTTAATCTAGTTAGTCAGTTACTATCTGTTGCTGTGATTTACACGTCCGTAACTGGCTGGGAATACTTTAATGGCTATCTACTCCCATTTATCTCATAACTTTTTCCAACTGTGATTCTTCTATTACTTTTCCGAAATGGATGGCGGGGAATTAAAACACTGTCGTCCATCCTTAAAAAAATCGAAATTTAGAACTGTAACGAAAATGCGAAACGGAACAGTCATCGGTCACCTGGCAGCTGCCCAAGGCTTGTACCTTGCTAATAAGTCTAAAGTAATTCCAGCCCCAAATCCTTAACGAGCTCCCCTACTTCAAATGAAATGCATTGAACTCCACGTTTTCTGTGTATATTTTAAACGAGATTAGTGTGTGTGTGTGTGTGTTTGAAAACCACACCCCTTTCCTCTCTTCCCACCCTCTCCCATGGATCTCGTCTTTCCCTTACCAGATGCCACGTTTTGGGGGTGTAGGGGGTAGTTTTCCGCGCAGTCATTAATTACCCACAATCCTCTTGCTTAAAACTCGTGTACAGGCTCAATGTTTGGGGTGACTAAAAGGGAGAATGCGGTTTTACTCTGACCACTATTACAGCTACGTGCAGTAACTGGCATTGGACTTTTCGCACATCTTGCAGAGAAAATATACTTCACGCCATTTATAAGACTATACACAAGAAACCGGTTTCTATAATTTTTTGTTTATCTTACTTAAAAACATTTGTATTTTTCATATGAGTATGTTTGAAATAATCTAAATAGTGATTTTTTTTACAGTTTTATTAATTAATTGTGTATAGTTGTAATAACTTCACTATCGGACAAGAGGGCAAGGTAATCTTATAGTAACTCTTTCAGCTCCTCACCGTTAAAAGTAACCCAACGCTAAGAAATCAGTATTACTGTCGAGAAGAAATGTTATAGCCTAACAGGCCCGTACTACACATAGACACGATGCTAATAGAGAACAGTTAAACCTGCTTATAACATAATCTCAAGGGACGTTAATATTTCTCGTCTTTAGCAGGTACGTCTTACAGGAAGACTAACACCATCGATTTATTTACGTTTCGAATCACAATCAATAAATAAATTGTGTTTTTCGCGCACCGCCTAGAGATCTGATGCTCCCAAAGTAGTTGATCTGCGATATAACGTTCTGTTGTCCTGTAGACGTTTACCACCAAAAAGCTGGTAATCACCTGTAAGACTACAAGGCGTTACAGCTCAACACAACTGTTCAGTCAGTCACCCTGATAATGGAGGCAGCAAAGACCTCTGAAACGTCGGCAAACTCCTACCACAGTTCACGGCGCAACTTCCCAGAAGACAGCCATCTTCATACTCACCGTCATGAGACCCTGAAGTCTCACTTGGGTCTAGATGTTAATTGTAGAAAAGTAATTAAACACATTCTCCCCCGTATTATTTACCGCACCCGGCGAATTTCCACCGGCATTGGGAACAAAGCAACTTCGCACTTTACGAAACACCTTGCACCGGGGGGCCGTAATTCTCTTTAATTTTCTCTTGCGTCCTCTCCGACACCAAATTAGCATTGAACGGCAGAGTGGGTGTACCAAGGAGAGATGAACACGAGGGGGTCCAAATTAAATGTCGCGTTTCTGTTACAAACCACCAGACTTACTCTTTGGATGAAATATTCTTGAAAGACTGGGAGTGATTCCTCTAAATGTCCGTATATAATTACTACAGTTCGTCTATGAAAGGATAAAGGGGTATAAGTCCAGAAATCACAATCGAGCCGTAGAATTTCTACTTGATTGTTTATATTTCATGTTATCTGCAGTTTAACGAGACTATCGCTTCAGCCTTCACTCAATGTGCAAATTATAAAATTACATTTGCGCATGATTTTTGGAAACGTCGCTAAATGTGATTTACGAGAACTTTTCTTCGAAGACCGTCTTCCGTGAACTTTTAGAGCTTACACTCACTTACCCTGTCACAGAAGTTTAGTGTTCACCACAGCATCAACATCACACTATGTGCCTATAAGTTTCATAGAAAATACATGTTTCTTTTCCAACATATTTATAATGATCTTAAACGTCTACAGTTTAATCTCAAGGAAGAGTCCTTTAGAAAACTGGCAGTCGCTCAGCTAATCAAAAAATTTCCCGCCTTTTATGGAACCTGAATATTCATTACGGTTTTCAAGACAGCCTGCCACTGGTCTGTATCCTGAACCAAATGAATGAAGTCCAAACGCTGCACACTTTTTATATTTTCCTCAGTTACAACAGCTGCCACAGGTGATCCCCACCTCAAGCAAAAGATCAAGTTTCATTCAAAAACAAAAACAGAACAAAAAAGTAATACAAGTGAAGAAAAACGAAATTCCACCTTTTTTAAAAAAGTAAAACCACTGATCTGCAATAGCAGTATTTTGTCGGCGAGAAACAAAAGATGGTATCCATGGAAACAATGAGGGAATGAAGAAATGCTTCTGTGCTTCGCGTCACAGACAGGAGCATGCCCTGTCCTGTTCTGCCGTAACTTTATGGTGGACATCTCGCGGTGACAGTGAACTTCAACCTTTACAATATAAACCATTAATTTAATTTGCAATTGGTAATCGTATAAATTATGTCGGTGTCACAAATGATAAGAAATCACTTTTTTGTTTAAAAATCAATCTTAGGGAAGAATTATCGATTCTACAAACAATCGACCGTTTGACTGACTGGCGTTTTGTTTATTTACAGACGCCATTTCAACAGCACAGAGCCAATAAGAGAGCAACGTGAACACGAATGATGGATGAATGGGTAAAGAATCTGGAAGGACGCTGTCGTGGACTATACATGAGTACTATCCGGATAATTGGAGACTGAGGAAAACCAGGAATAACACAAACCAGATCGGCTAGCATCCCCGGCTGAGATTTAATCCAAATATCTCGAAAAAGTACACATCGATTTGAAGTTGACGGTACCTCGCGTGGTTTAGAAATTCGCTGAATTTCTTAACTAAAAAGTTTTTGTCCTTGTTGACATGACAGCCACCATTCGCCCTGTAACCTAAGGCAGATGAAACCAGCAAACTTTCTAGCACTATATTTTTTTAAAAAAAGGCACTTTGATTTGACACTCCATCTACATCTAGGTATCTCAACCTACTTCACAGTGTTAAAACACATTGGTATGCTATATTTTAGAATAGGTATTGCAAGTGTAGAGCTATAATATAGCCAATTGATTCATTAGTTCTTTTGAATATTCATTACGGTTTTCAAGACAGCCTGCCACTGGTCTGTATCCTGAACCAAATGAATGAAGTCCAAACGCTGCACACTTTTTATATTTTCCTCAGTTACAACAGCTGCCACAGGTGATCCCCACCTCAAGCAAAAGATCAAGTTTCATTCAAAAACAAAAACAGAACAAAAAAGTAATACAAGTGAAGAAAAACGAAATTCCACCTTTTTTAAAAAAGTAAAACCACTGATCTGCAATAGCAGTATTTTGTCGGCGAGAAACAAAAGATGGTATCCATGGAAACAATGAGGGAATGAAGAAATGCTTCTGTGCTTCGCGTCACAGACAGGAGCATGCCCTGTCCTGTTCTGCCGTAACTTTATGGTGGACATCTCGCGGTGACAGTGAACTTCAACCTTTACAATATAAACCATTAATTTAATTTGCAATTGGTAATCGTATAAATTATGTCGGTGTCACAAATGATAAGAAATCACTTTTTTGTTTAAAAATCAATCTTAGGGAAGAATTATCGATTCTACAAACAATCGACCGTTTGACTGACTGGCGTTTTGTTTATTTACAGACGCCATTTCAACAGCACAGAGCCAATAAGAGAGCAACGTGAACACGAATGATGGATGAATGGGTAAAGAATCTGGAAGGACGCTGTCGTGGACTATACATGAGTACTATCCGGATAATTGGAGACTGAGGAAAACCAGGAATAACACAAACCAGATCGGCTAGCATCCCCGGCTGAGATTTAATCCAAATATCTCGAAAAAGTACACATCGATTTGAAGTTGACGGTACCTCGCGTGGTTTAGAAATTCGCTGAATTTCTTAACTAAAAAGTTTTTGTCCTTGTTGACATGACAGCCACCATTCGCCCTGTAACCTAAGGCAGATGAAACCAGCAAACTTTCTAGCACTATATTTTTTTAAAAAAAGGCACTTTGATTTGACACTCCATCTACATCTAGGTATCTCAACCTACTTCACAGTGTTAAAACACATTGGTATGCTATATTTTAGAATAGGTATTGCAAGTGTAGAGCTATAATATAGCCAATTGATTCATTAGTTCTTTCGTCGCACATAAACTACTGACGAAAAAAAAATACACACTTTGGATCGGGAGGTGGCCATGTTTCGAACGTCACACAAATCGCCTCGCCTGGAATTTAGCAGCCACGTACTTATTCTATGCAGTAAAAATAGAACGATTTACACAGCACTTTATTTACTAAAAAAAATAAAGACATTTTAGACAGTGTTGAAAGAATTCCAGCCCGTGCCATGTTCAGAGCTCAACTGCAAAACAATACCGTCATATAAATATGAACACCACTGCAAACAATTAACGTGTGTGAAATTCCAAACGCTCGAGTTCTCATAGAAATCTTAACGGGATCTCACGGGTCTTGTTCAATACTATTATTATATTATTTGTAAATGGCTTTGAAGAAAAAGTAGCTAACGAACGTGTCGCCTGATATCCAGAGAGATTTATAACAAGATTCCACATGTTTGGTTGCAAAGTAGATGCAGGAACACTGACTGTGTCTTGTCTTGGTGCTGAAGAAGGAAATCGTAAACCTCTCAAACAGCTACACCACATTCCGTCTCCCGTCTTCAACAATGATTCTCATTGTTGCACGCTCTTGTCTGTCCACTTAGCTTTGTTTATCTTTGTACACACAGGCATAATACAGATGAGGAAAACATGCAGAGAAGTTTCAGAATCAGGCGGAATACTTTACGTGTTTAAGGCTTCTCCTAATAAGGTCGACATGGCGTGCTAAAAGAAGGATGAAAAGTTACAAAAATTAAAAAAAATACGAATTAATTAATTGTAAAAAATAGTGTTTAACTATCTTACGGTCGTCATTGTCACGTATATTATAAAGCTGGTTCCAATGTCTTATACCTTCTTGTCAGGGAAATAGCACATTATCCTTATAACAGTTTTCTCATGGTCTATCCAACGTCGCTTTCTGTTGAGGACTGACTTGTTATTTTTTCCTCAATACAATGAAACTAACACGCACATTGAGTACAATTTCACGTCAGGATGCATACAGTTAAAAAAGAATAATTCATACAAAAATTACTATTAATTACAACATGAAGCGACATTCAGTTCATTACAAACCCAACATATTTCGACCTTATATTTTACTTGCCACAGACTAAAGGACTTAGATTTCCTTGCATTATTATTCCAACACAAAAATATGCTATATTTTAATGTTGAAGGTGAGATACTGCAATCTGAAAATAACAGCTTCCATAATAAAGATCTCTCGAGGTTACTTCTTCAACATTATATACAGCATAATATTATTTTAAACTTTCTGAAAGTAAAAAATATTCTTTTTACATTAAAACATTAACAGACCACATACGATTATATCTTATTGAGAGTAATATAAGTCATTTAATATTAATAACTTTAAAAACATTTATTTTATATAAAACTGTGTACATTGCTGGAAAAACAAGGGCTGACAGGGAACGTATCTCATTCTCCTGTCATCCACAGTTTCGTATTTCATTTGTCCATCTATTCTATTTTGTCTCTCTTCCTCTCGCTCCTTCTTTTTTCTCTGTTCCCAAATTTCTTTATGCTCCTTATTTCCTACCTATTTATATTATTCTCTTCCGTTTTGGTGCGCTTATTTCTCTCTTTTTACTGTCCTAGTCTTTATTCCACCGCTCTCTCTTCCCCTCCATTTTCTGTGGGCTACTCTTTATTAGGTTCTTTCACATTCCTTTCCCCTTACATTGCACCCACATTCTAGATGTAATATGACGAGCAACTTAAATTTTAAATAATTATTTCTATCAAGTGGAAGCTGTAACTTTTCACTTAATGGTTGAAGAATTTATAAGGTTTCACCATTGAATTCTTTTTCTCTGTTTTTCTATCGGTCCATCCTTCTTCTCTTGCCTTCATCTTGCCTCAGTTCCTTTAATTTTCCACCTCTTACGTCTTTGTTTCCTATCTCCTTTCTACTTGCCATTGTTTTCCCATCCATTTATCTTTCCTTCCTTTAAGTTCCTTTTTCATTCCCCTTTTTATAAAATGAGGTTCCAGAGTTCGCATTAAAACACCAGCAACGAACATTCCAGGTGAATCCAGAACCGGGAGCTGCCGCCAGGGCTTCTCCGGGCCACCGCGTTCCTACTTGGGGCCAGGGGTAAGAGACCGACCACCCAGCAGCACCCAACCACGGCCCAACTATAATTACCTTAGGGGGACCACCACCAGAGCGCTGCACTAGCCAACCTGCAGCACACCTGCCGACCCCAACTATTTAACAAGACCTCAACAGAATTTGTGTCTTGCTGTCGTGACCGGAATATCAGAGTCTCGGGTCTACCCGCGTAATACGAAATAAATTAATAGGGGGACAGGCGGATGTCATTTATAGCGCCATGAAAGTAGTATAAGGAGAGTCTGCCGACATTAGATTAGATTAGACACACATGTCGTAAAATCCAAATCACCAGCAAGAACATGAAAGCAATAAAAAGATAACCAATAAATCATTTGAAATAGTACGAACAGTTAAACAAATAGGAACACCAATGGTAAATTATTATGTGCGTGATAGAGTACATTAAATTTAGTAGTGGACATTATGGATCTAACTTATTTAACATAACACGATCTCGTACATTTATCGCATTCTTAAACATTAAGGTAAATAAATGTAATATTCCGCATGTTTTGACTGGATGTGAGAAGAGATGGTGAATTAAAAGTTTCTAAACCCAAAGTGATAAGTGGTCAGATCTAATACAGACAGAACAAGTGGAAAATTAAGAAAATTACACGACAGGGAACTTCGTGCTGCACAGTGTTTTAGCATGGGCGTTACTCTAAGCTGCATATGGAGGAAGTAGAAAACTAATAAAGAAAACCAGTGCTGAAACTTCCTGGGAAACGACCACACGGAACACCAAGACGGAAACTGAGAACATGATATTAAAACAAGATGTCTAAAAACTGGTCAATTGGATCTAATGGCGGGAAATTATGGACATCAGACAGTCAGTCTGTAATATCAGAGACGTCGTTTACTTGTACGTGACAAGTATGTTGTGACAAAACCCGTAGTTTCTATTTTCGTTTCTTCCAAATTTCAAATTAAAATTATATCAAAGTGCTCTCCTTTTGTAAGGTATTATGCTACTTCATCGTTATAATTCTGTCTCGAAGCTATGAACATTTCAACAAATTGTAAGCTTTGTATATAACGTTTCCTCGTAGTATTAAACTTCACTTTATATTTCTACTGACTGCAATAGTAATATTTCTCTAATGCAGAAATATATAATCTACAATTAAATATAAATGTAATTCGAAGATTCCTAAAATAGTATAGGGCAGGAAAATATAACGATTAAGAAATAATACGAAACGTGAACGAAACAGGACACATGCAATGGATTTGGTCACGTTAAATAAATCAAATTACTCTATTTGTTTCTTAGATATCATATGATCTCGGTAAGGACCCTGGGTAGTTGATTAGTCCACACAAACTCAATGTAAGCATCTCTTTGTGAAAATAAGGTTTCAGCGTATGTTCTAACGTGGACGTTAAGCATAAAATTAATACGAATTTTATTTGAAACTAAACAGAAAGCTTATACAGGCCTATTTATTTTGTTTATAGAAGTCACCAACACTCGTTTTTAAAATATTTATAATAACAGAGCAACATTAAAACAAGCAAAACAATTTATGGTCAAAAAGTCTGAGATACTGGGATTTAAAATTGTAAAGGACTTTTGTTCGAATATTCACTTACAAATATACATAAGCTGCAAACAAACTTTCAAAATAGGAATTTTATTATCATAAGACTTTTACTTTCCGAATCTCAAATTTTAAATTTATTAGAACACAGTCTTTTTTTGGGACAATTTTTTGTATACTTAAACGCTTTCAGTTTGCAATATCTGACACGCCACTTTTAAATGCTGCAGTTTATTTGAAGTGCTGAGTGACTAAAGCGCCCCAAGGAATCAACGTAACTTTTATTTTCTTTGAAATCATAGGCATAATTCGGTTGCTTAACAAATTAAACTAGAGCAGAAGTTTCGCAGCCAAGATTTCAAGTTCTTATGAAGGAAATTCATGGGTTCTTGTAATTGCCCTGATGATGGAGGCAGCTAGAAACTCTGAAACGTCAGTAAATCTCTACAAGATTACACTGCGCAACAACCCATTTTCGATTCTAGTAATGTCTGCGAATTGATAACTTAACAGATGTCAGCTAAGGTGTGCTTATTCTAGACGTCACCAACAAAACAGTTTTTGTCATACGAAACCAATTCAAAACATTAAACGTGTTCAAGCGTCAGTTCTCTGTCCTGGAGACCGATATCAAAACATTTCCCTACCTGTAAAATCAACATGGAAAAAAACATTCACTAAAACTTCGTGTGTAAGGGCCGTACTAGCTTTTTATCATTACGATTTATTTATTTAATAAATATCGAACATGACATAGGCCTACAAAACATTGTTAATAAACACAATTTAATTAAATCATATTCATATATTCAACCAACTGGAAATCATACATCAACATTATACAGTCTGGAACAATATAGCGTAGGAAGTAAATTTATCAGAACAGGAAAGGCTTCATATCAGATCACTACGAAAACATCGTGATGTTGGTTCGTAAGAAGATAACTACAATAGGTTCACGCCCGCCCACAAACAAGCGAAGAGAACAACAGTTAACTGTTCCAACTATTACCTCTTGTTTACAATTGGTACCACAAATAATTCCTACATCACCGAGGTACTTCACTAGTATATGATGTTGAACAATGAGGTTCCTGAACTTTAGTTTATTTACCGTTGAATTTCATATCCTTATTAAAACCTTTACTTACGGACAGGATTTTTCATACATAAGAAGTCAATTACACCAGCGGCTGAGAATATACGTAGAATCTGTTAGCGATACGTCATCGTAAGCGGTAGCTGTTGGTACGAATCTCCACAGTCTAACTGACGACAAAAGCGATGATGCTTCACAGTGATCTTAACGAACTGGAGTCCACTACTGAACGCGAGAGAGATTCGCTGCATCGATCTGCTTACAAAGTTCTTTCTACATAACTGCAAAGTATCTTAAGAGATAAATATCCATATACCACAACTATAATCTTTTCTGTCCACATCACCACTGCAGATTAGACTGCTCTCCATTAAACAAGACAGCAAATATATCTGATAATGGATGTGAGTACTAGGCCAGGCCAATTAAATAACTAACGAACGAAGGCACAAGGCGGAGCAGTGTCGTCATCTGTTTCAACAAGGAACAGCTGCTGCCATGTCCCATGGTGAGGGTTCCGTTCAACGTGGAACTGCAAAGCAAGAAGCTACTAGCATGTCTCTGGAAACAGCAGAATTCAAAGCCCCTGACATAGAAGATACCACATCCTTTGCATACTACCAGGAGCCAAACAGTGCGTTTCACCTAGGTCTCTAGCTTGCGGCTAGAATAAAGACAAACGCACATACAGCGTAAACCAAAGCCATTATCGAAATAGGAAATGAGGCAGCAACAAAGAACCGTCGGTAAGAAATAATGTTTGCAGTAAAGACAGTGTCTGCGTCCTTACCAGCTACTCCGACCAACAACTCTTATCCCCTTGCCATGTAATGCACCTCGACTACACGATGCTGCAACCCAGAAGACACTATTTTCATATTCGCCGCCATCCTAAATAAATGTTTGTAACCTCTACCTATGTAGGTGCTACACTGGAATTCGCGCTGAGAAAGTGATAAATACCACAAAATATCTTAGCTAAACAGTAAAGAAACCATGTCGAGAATCGGAACACAGTCACCTCCCGAATAGTTATCGAAATAATCCAGTCACTCTTGTACCTTGTTCCGCTATTGAAGGGAACAACCCTCGTGACTCATTATGCAACAGCGTCTCTCTTAGGAGGATCCAAACAACTTAATTGTAAGTGGCGAGGCTCGTTACAGAAATGATGCCCCCACCTCCAAAACACGGAGAATTCAGGTCGTGAGCTACGAATGTAGTAGGCCTACACAAGTTATAATAACCTGACCACCGTGTGTCTGCTCTTCGTAGGTAAATCAAGCAAGGCTACAGAATCAGTGGGCAGATATTCATAATTCAAACTCGGTCTGTCACGATTACGAGATTAATTATTTCGATTAACTGTTAAATATTATCACCTCCTCGTTCAGTGCAGTACAAACTTTCGAAACTCAAAATTTTAGTCTCAGACATTACACACATTTGGTGACTAGATTTTTGCAAATTCATTTACAAATTACGAGTACAACACGTTTGTCTTCCCATGTCCTATTTGTTCCAATAAAAAACTTATACAAATAAATCAATATTTCATTATGTCACATCAGTGATATCAACAAAATACTTACCATACATTCTTTTCATATCTCTCTAACATCTCCCATGTTTCGGCAAAAGTGTTTTGTAATTCTTCCTCTCCGTCACTTCAATTTTAAGGCTCCCAGATTCCCCCAAAACCATATCCTTTCTTCTTTAATGAAGCCACGGGCCTATATTCCTAATCACAATTTGCGTTCATTTTAGTATAACAATTCAGTAATGACGAAACGTATTGAAAAATTAACGTGCAAAATTAAAGACAGAAAGACGGAGGATCCCCCCCAAAAATTATGGCTGTAGAACGCAGGTCTATTTACTGAGAGAACAGTGCGTTCGCCACAAGACTAGCAGCCTAAAATAACACGCATGATTGCACTGAGAACAATGGCAGCGTTGTACACAACAAAGTCATTCGCGCGCACAAACACCCTGAAATGAATGTGTTCTGCTGGTAATAAATGTGAATATTGGCGTGTGGAAGGACGGGACCAGAATCGCAGAACACAAAACAACTCTCGGTGCATCCCCAACACTGACATGTTGGTTGCTGGTAGCCACTCCCCTACACACTGCATTCGAATTCAAATCGCGTGGCGCACGACTCCCTGACTGCAATTCAGTTTGCTGGCATTCTCACGCTAATATTCATTCCACGGTTTGCGTACGTGCAAGTTACAGGCGTACAACACGGGAGGTCTGATACACAAAACTGCAATGGGCATTTTAAGCAAAATCAAAACACAAATATCTAGAGAAATTATTTTATGTTATTTACAAAACTCACAAGACTTAAATTAATTAAGATGAGGTCTTGTGGAATGCCGGGCCTGATAAAAGTTTACCAACGTTTCAGACATTTAGTGCTCACGTCTTCAAACTGGCTTTTATCTGACTAAATCGTTGTATGTATTTCTCATGTTTATCATGAGTGCTACATGTCTAGCCCACTTAGCTCTAGCAATATTTGGTGAACAGTAGACAACACAATTTACGATTAATCTCAACAAGCAATTTTTTTTTCCATTCTGCAATGAAGTCTTCTCAGCGGGTCCGCAATTTTAAGTGTGGAGATATACCCTGATGATGAAGACAGAGAGAGTCTCAAAAGAGTTGGACTGCAGCCCCATATTTAGAAAGCTCATGACCCAAGAAGACTTAAACGTAATCAACAAAAATGAAAGCTTCATATCTTTTTACATTTTTCTGTTGTTGTTGTTGTTCTCTCTCTCTCTCTCTCTCTGAAGTCCAAATAGTTTCCTCACTCCCCACTGCCTATGTCAATCAGAGTAAGTATGGGATTAAAACATTTTGCAGTGCAGTTTTGCTGCTACATTTAGTCAATGAAGTAAGTGATTAAGAAATTTAACTGGGCATTTCTGTGTGTCGCCGTGTACAAAATCAAAGTTTAATCACAGAGTTGTAGTTTGCTCCACTGTACGTGGTTTAATCTCGCATAATTAGCAATTCAGTGTGAGCAACGCGCTCCGCTGGGCGCTACAGTCAGAGAGGTGTTGCTTGCTGTCGTGTTCCGTACTTGTTAGAGCTAATTTGAATTCGAGTGACGACAGAGTATTTGTATCCCACACGCCAGTGATGCAGCTGTTAGTTTCGTCATCACCTCCTAACCATCTGATTGGCTTAGCAACACTGTTTTGTTTAGGGAGGGGTGATTACAAATTGGAGATGAATGCATTAAATCAGTGAAGTGAAATATAATCATGGCTTTGTTTTTGTACGCTCATGTAGTTCTGTTTGTTTTGAAGCCAGTGTCAACGGTGGATGGGGATGTATTCATTGCAGATCAGAGTTATTGAAAACTGGGGATTTAGGACACTAGAGTTATCATGAAAAGCATTTGCTAAAACTGTAAAGTAATGAAATAGCTGCATCAGTAAAATCGTATCAAAAATTATACCAGCTTAATGACAATGATGATAACCACAATAATAAACATGGAAGGTGCCCAAAAATATTGTGTCGTTATTTTCAGATTAAAAATACAACAAAACACATCGCGTTAATCGTGAATAAATAATCCTGAGAATATACTAGACACTACACGTATGCACGTATGTACGTGAAACTGTTTTGGCTGGAATGTGATGATAATGCTTATTATGAAGTAAATAATTCCCTCCAACTACAGCCAATGATTCAACAGCCGGGCCAAGAACACAGATCCTATTAAATTTAATTCTTTTAAACCAGCTTCTCTACGACTCAATTATCCTACTACAGTATTAGTTAATTCAATTTTCTGTATTCAAAACATTTCTGGACCAAATTTGCACACATTTGCATTCTCCCATTAAAACCACTAATTTAAAAAATATTAGACACTTGAAAACATTTCTTTTACACCCGTTGTCCTGTCTCTTCCCAAATTATAATAAATTATAGAAATAGAAGCAATTTATGCACATTTTGGACTCCTTGAAACTCAGAAAACAGAATATGGGTTAGGTTAGGTTAGGTTAGGTTAGGACCTGACACAATATAATTAAAAAACTGATCCTAGCGTCTGTGGTCACAGTGGGTCAGTCATTTGTGAATCAAAGTTTTCGGAAAGATAATTTAATATACATTACCGTTGCTACCAGCAAACCATAAAGTGGATGAAATTAATATCGTTAGCGAAAAATTGATTGCATAAAAAGACTTTCATGTCACAGTAAAAATAAGGAGTTAATTTGGTTGGACAACGTTTCCTGTACCTTGTTATTGGAAATTAGGCGGAAGAAAACAATACAGGTATAATAGACTACGATATTTCACAAGGTATATGACTCCAACAAGTGTGACGATCAAATTGGCCATGACGCTGCAGATAACAATAATTAATTTGGTATACATCACTTTCACCACAACAGAATAAACAACCAGTTTCCTCGGACACAATGCATTCAAAGTTAATGAACGGGTACAGGGGACATGTGAATAATATGTTTGAAGCTTGCCATCTCTAGCACTGCAAATGAGTCGGTCACACATCTGAACAACTGAACGAAAATTGGCAAGCAAAGTATTGTCATGGACTAAGCTAGTGTATAGTAACTATTACAAATTGTAATTCTTCAATCAGAATTTATCATTCCGGACGAAGACAAACACGTATGTACGACATGTCTAACTGTTAAATTTCAAATACGAAAAATTAAATGAACAGGTTATTAAGAATTTTATGGGTATGTTTCCGGGGGTCACCATTTTACTGCTATAAATAACAATTAATGTATTCAATAAGTGTGGAAATTAATTACAGCGTTAAAATACCAAATAATGCAGAAGAATGCACCTAAATTCTGTTGAGAAAGAGTAATTCTTAAGTTTGTCTCGAGCTATATTCCATAAGAAAACGGGGATAATGGTAGATCTGAGAATATTTTACTAAATGCCTAATCGCACCACATAATTACAACGTGTAAATAGGGCAGAGGCAAACTTCACGAATTCTTAATTCGATATTAGACGAAGATAAGCAACCAGACTCACGATCTGAACACAGTGACGAACAGAAAAGTCTCATCCGCTTCTGAGGAACAATCCCTAGTCTTCCACCGCTCACTTTACGAACAGAACTCATTCTGTGAAATTATAATCAAATGCAAGTATTTCCTCTCTAAGTTAAGCGTAGAGAACGTCTTACCATTAACGGTGGTGCATCAGTCTCAAGAGATTTTGCGTAATGTCAAATTAAACAGATGTCAAAGCAGGATTAGATAAGAATCAGTCGTGGCATATTTTAAGGTATTTCTAGGAATTTGTCCGGAGTTTAAGAAAACCATGACAATCCTCAGTGAAGACAGCTGGTAAAACGTTAGTGATTAGAACTTGATTATCTCACGAACGGATTTAGGTAATACATTTTTAATTCTTCTACAGACAATTTCACTAAAATCTTTTTTCACACAGACGGCTTCAGGGCAGGGCCGAGAAACAACGAAACTAACAAGCCCGAACACATACGTTTCTGTGGCAAATGCTATTTACTTTTTAAAGAAAATTAACTTAATTTTATTCACTCGAGTCTGATACCTTGCAGAACGGTTTCTGTATATCCACGAAAAGGGAAGCCTCTACTGAAATGTTTCCCACACATCGCATGTGTTTTTGTCTTGGTCACCGTGGTTACACACATCTGCCAGGCGAGGCAGAGATGACAAAGCTCTTTGTTATTGTTACAATATGGCTACTTAACGTATCACGCAATTTCTATTATTCTACTGCGATATTTATAAAGTAACAATGGAGTTTGCGTGTCTGAACAGCTCATCACACAATTGGCTGACACAAAACCGCAAAACAACGGAAACAGTCAAGAAAAGCAATGCCCCAACTATTACTTCACTTCCTTCAAAGTGAAAGACGTTAATGCTAGATACAGTCTTTTGTTTGATATTTAGAAGAGTGTTGAATTACTGTATTCACAACTGCTCTATCGGGCCATTGAAACAGAAACGTACAGAACGTTCCATTTAAAATGCCATCCTAACTACCGCACATGAAACCCTTCACGGAAGCATCGCGTCCACCTTCAGTGTTGACTGGAACCAGAAACATAGTAAATATATGTTACACTGTATTTAACACAGTCGAATCAGACATATAAACCAGAATCCAAATATACAGTGCAGAACGTTCTAAGCCTTGTATACATCCCGCATTTAAGCACAGCTAATACAGAAGTCTGTCACTGTAAGTTCTCACAAATCGCTTCTTTGAGTCAATTTTAACATTCGGCGTGTCCTCTAACTTCCTCCTTCTACGTCTTCCAATCAGTCGCTTGTCAAGTGGCTTCGACAAAAATATTCTGCACTAAATATTTACTCCCATTCTATCTACACATTCAACCCATCTTAGCCAACTAACAATGCTGTACCAGTAGCGATTTTATGATCCTCCATTCAAACTTTCAGCGTTTCCGGCCTAGAAACAACAGTGGCCGCTAAATTTCTCTGTTTTGTCAGTGAATCAACTGACGAACGTTTTCTGACCGTTGCAAGCTTGGGACTCCACGGTTCCAAGTCTGGAATTAAAACTAAGAGCTGACAACAGCTGGGGATTTTTACGTCATACACAAACAGACCAAGGATCGTTGAATATCGACGCTACAACAGGCGACGTCCACAAGTTCCGATGTATTTTACTGTGTAATATTCTCAGCTGGGCACAAGTACTTTTCTCGAAGCACTATACCGAGTAAACTGTAATTTATTTTTACATCTCAAAGTAAGCCGTCATATTTCACACCCCTGCAAAATATTAATACTTAACGGTACTGCAAAAAGTACGGTTATAGTCGCGAGTCATCGGATATCATGCTACAGCAGCAACTAGAGCAGGGTTTAACATCCAAGCCAACTCAATAGTCCTGCTATTACAATCGGTTTATGTGACAGCCCGCCCCTTACAATGTGTCCTGTCTAGAGAAATACATCACAGTAGGACGCGCTTCGAATGTCAGGATACATAAGTTAAATGCCGTATAACTGAGTCACTGTTGGACAGCGGGAAAGAAAGCTTTTGGTTGAGAACCTCATTCAATGAATAAATATTTCTCGATTCTATATCTCGTCTTAA
Source organism: Zootermopsis nevadensis (assembly GCF_000696155.1). The sequence continues at coordinate 234,424 of NW_019062837.1, forward strand.
TCACGTATCACCAAATAAAGAGTACTAGGAAAAAATAATATTGGAAACAGTACCTTGTACATGAAAGATCAAACAGAGACAAGTTGCAAATAATAATAATAATAATAATAATGAATATTTCAATGATCGTCTAAAGGCATGTGATGGTGTTTTTTTTTCGTCTCATTTTCTCAGGTTGTTGATAATCATTATGCTAATACGTTTTTATAAATTTGATTTTCGATATTAGTGACACCGATCGGGATCAAACACTTTTGTGTGTTAGCCACTAGGATTTAATGCGTTTAGTTTTATTCCTTCGTATTCTCCTCGAGTTCTCTTTCTTTGCTTTCTTCTACATATTCTGCTTATTTTCTCTCTTCCATATACTTCCTTTAGTCACATACCTCCCTTTGATCCGGTTCGTTTTATTCCTTCTATTTCAACTTCTTTCTTTGTATTTTATCCCTATTCCTTTCAGTTTTCATTTTCATATTTTCCTTCCATCTTCTAATGTTTATTTCACTCCCTTTCCCTTTCTTTCAACCTATTTTAATTTTCCATCATTTTCACTGTCTCTTCTATTTACAACTATTTTTATTCATTTTTAATTTTAATTAAACGTATTCGCCTCTTCTCTATACACACACCCGTGTGTGTGTGTGTGCACGTAAGCCTAAAGAATTTATTCAATTACATTAACAATAACATCTATTTCTCTTCAGTTTCCCTTCGCCTCATATTTATATCTTCCTTCCATCTCTTCCCTTTCTTCTCACTTTCCATGTCACACATTTCTTTCCCTCCCTCTCTCGTTTACTCTCGACTGTCACTTGCAATTTATGCATCTGGATATATAGCAATAACAGCAAGTTGCAGCCTTAATAACATCACCCTGCAAGAATTCCGCAAAACCAGACCGTATCAAATAACCACAATCTTTCCTCTTTCAAGAGCACGCAGATAATCCATAAAACCACAACTCACCCCGCAGTCCAGTAATTTCACCCCTTCAAGCAAATCCAATATATGCCACCACCACAACATTCTCTCAACCCCCCAAACCCTGCAAACAAGCATCCACCCTCTACCACACTGTAGTTTTAGTGTTTTCTGTTCTGTACTAGTCCTGTTTTAAACACAGAAAAACTATTCTACTCTTAAATGTTCTAATAATGGTATCTTGTTTCAGAACTGTTGAAATATTAGCTTATGATACGTAATAGTATGGTTCACACGTTCGTATGTTCGTAAGTCAGCTGATCGTAAAACGGTGACTTTCTGTAAACATCTGGAATTTATTGATCAAACAACAGGCAAGTACAGAGATTTTAATGATAAATAATAATAATAATACTCACAGTAACCATGAAAGAAACTGAATCCCAACGACTCTTTGGAAACACTATTTTCTGAGCCACGTAGCCACGTGATTCAGTACGCGCCACTTCCCAGTGTTATCAGTTTCTGAAAAAGAAACACCAATCATGTTAATAAAGTCTTCTCGAGCTATCAGCCGTGTTAGTTGGTGATCAATCGACGACGTTTCGAGGACCATCTCTGTCCTCGAAACGAAACTGATAGCCCGAGAAGACTTTATTAACGAAAGCTTCACATCATATCATATTTAATCATAACACGTATAGAAAATCATGCAAATGAAGATAAAGTTCATATTGTAGGTTTATACGACGCTCAACAGCAGAGTTTATGCAGCATTAACTTAGAAGGTAAGGTGATTATGAATGATGAACTGCGAGCGACAGAGCAGAGAATGGTAGAAGCCACTTCAAATGTCTGGACGTAAAATGAGCACCTAAACATCCTTGCTGAAGCAGGTACACATGTCCAGCTTCGAAGAAATACCAGTGTAACAAGGCAGAAGTGTTACAGGGATGTTCTAAAGCCCGAGGAATAAATTAGGGATACGGGTAATATGATATATATTCATAAGGGAAACAGAGATTGTATTCCATTTAGACATGTCCAATAAAATTAATTTAATTTGAGACGCTTCACGGTTATCTACACAGCATTTCCTTAAAAGCTTATTCACACAAAAACCAACCCTTATGAATAGGGTGGCTCGTTGCAGTGGCAGGGACGGAGTCAACGTCTCTCAATACGTTGTGATTGGTTGCAGAGGAAAAGCGGACCAACTCACTTGCGTTCGTCTCCCTTAACGTCTTATGTCATAAAATATGTTCGTGGGCTATTTAACGACGGTTTTATCAACTGTAGAGCTAATTTGGTGTCGAATAAAAATAGAAAGTGTCGTGTGTTATGAAGCGGTCGTGTCTGGAAGGGCTAAGGAAAACCATGTTAATTCCCCTGCCAGGCTTCCAAAGCTGGTACCTCCCAAATACGTCAGATATGTTACCGAATCACGAAGCTTTACTCACTTTCATTCGGTTCAAATTTAAAAATGTGTTGAGCTTTAAGCTCACTCCCCTTTACGTCCTGCGCATTACTTACGTTTATGTGAGATTTGAGATTCTCACGGCCGTGAAGATGACAGTTATTTTTTTGGGTTATGACGTCTTGTGGACTCGTAGGTAGATACCAACGTTTCGGAAAAAGTGCTGTTTCCACCTTCACATCAACCCTAAAGATGAAGACAGTGCGTTTCTCCAAAGCGTTGGTATCTACGTGGCGTCATAGCCCAGACGAACAAAACGTCAACTTGTTTATTGACACAGTGTCCACCGTCCTGAAGAAACTGAATGCAAAAATGTGGAGCATCAGCCTAAGAAACAAAAGAATAGCTTATTGTTAAATCAGTGTCTCCAACCTTGTCACGACCAAAATCTGCTTGACCACCTAGAATCGACTTGATTGGCAAGGTGGCATCCTCTGAATCACGTGACCACACAAACAGCAACAAGTCACAGACTCACGCCATTCCGTGCACTTTGTTGCGTCCCCCGTCTTAATAAATAAAACATTGTTCTGTGTCATCGTCTGGATCAAATCCAGATGCAGAAAGATGCAAGTCAGATGGTACGGTGGTTGGAGACATCCAACACACTGCCATTCATTCTTATGAACTCAGAGACTCTAGTATGTGAAAATATTAATGCAGCTGATATTGTATCTTACGTAATACACTCGACGTTTGGAATAAATGAACACAATAGGTTTACGGTAATTTAATTGACATCTTGAAAATTAATATGATCATGTTTTATGATACTTTGTATCATAACAGTGCTAGTGAACCATTGTCAAAAAAAACTTTAAAATTATAATAATCATAACACTTTTCTACCACCGAAAGAAATTGCGCTTAGGAGACTGACGAGAAATGGGCCTACAATTCAACATAAATGTTGAATGACAACATAGCCAGGCCTGCATCTAGGAAAATAGATATTTCGTATTTTTAATCGTGAGACACTTTCTAGCCTAAACAATTTTATACTCACAAAGGAAAAAAGCGATATTTCAGGAAATTCCAATATGCTTCGTAAGCGATGCATTCAGAGGCTAACAAAGAACATATATGCATAATTTCATACATAAATACATAAATGTCTATGATCTTATACACAGATTGTACATGAACATAAACATAAGTAAAGTTTATTTAATGTGAATTCAGTACAGCCAAAATACCAGCTCGGACCTGGCA